>JACEFZ010015459.1:155000-185000 GCA_014155875.1 Cepaea nemoralis
CATCCAAGTGTAGTAACTTAGAGGCGTTCAGCTACATCTCTACCAACCACGGACGATAATACCAGGTCATGCACCACGTGATGGGAGATCCAGGGCGAAAGCCTGGGCAGACGGGACGAAGCTTTGACTGTGAACGGCTGTGTCTGGACGTTTGTTGAGAGAGTGGACAGCTAACAGAAATGATTGCTAGTTTGCGCTGCGAGTATCTGATATAGCGATTGAATTATTATAAGAGCATGAACGGAGTGTGTCACTAAATACAACAACCATTGTGATATTAGATTGTATTATATTGTATTTCAACTATTAACACATTAATATGTTCATGGACAACGACTGACTTTTTTGTGCATGTCAGTTACTTGCCAGAATACAATCAAACAAGTGATCACCGACTCTGACAGTAATATGCAACACTAATTGATATGCAAGATGAGTGATTGCAAGGACCAAAGTAAGACGATCAATTTGCGACGTTTTGAAAATAAAGATCCTTCGTTTGTTCTACCTATATGTCTGTCTGTCTGTCTGTCTGTCTGTCTGTCTGTCTGGCTGGCTGGCTGGCTGGCTGGCTGGCTGGCTGTCTGTCTGTCTGGCTGGATGGCTGGCTGTCTGTCTGTCTGTCTGTATGTCTGTCTGTCTGTCTGTCTGTCTGTGCCCGGATGTCTGTCCGGATGTCTGTCCGCATGATTGTTAAATATAAGAGTAATAGCCACACTTGTCCCAGGTGCCAGTCGTGTACTTTGAGGAGACCACGGGAGAAGTGCTGCTGCGAGCTGTGATTCTAGTTGTGACACGAGAAGAAGATGATGTTATCTATTTGAAACAACACAACTTCACTGGAAACTCGGACATCAAGTTTGTATCTCATTAACTACCATATAGATTAAATTCATACTAACTTGCAACCATAATCAACGAAATATTAACGAATACACTATATGTGCAGATGCTCATCCATTAGATGTATAAAACAAGCCTTTGTCAGACATACTTTATTCTAAATCTGTGATTATACACTTCGAAAAAAAAAAGGGGGGGGGGAGGAGTTGCTCCATATTCAGACAATATCAGAAATATGTGTTTTATGTATTTCAGATAACATAGGATTCATCATGTCACGTCATATGATATGTAACATAGAAACAGTTGTAACATATGGCTGCTAATTAGCATGTGTAAACAGGCGTAATAATGTATTCACAATATTCATTTGCAACAGTGAATACAATAGTGAATAAACAGTGGATACAATAGTCAGTCACAACAGTGGATACAATAGTCAGTTACATGAGTGGACACAATAGTCAGTTACAACAAACAGAAACAGCGACACGATACTCCTGAAACTAATGATTCAGAATAACAAAGAATGTGACAAATTTCCCATAATCGTTTTCTTGGTAATAATCAATCAATCAATCAATCAATCATGTGCCATGCCGGAAAGCGTGGGCGGTCATGACTCGCCATTTCTCTCGATCACCAGTGTCGTGGATCAGCTCAGTGTTCCTGTCTCGTCCATGCCATGTGGCCAAGCCATCCAGGTATTTTCCTCTCGGTCTTCCTCTTGGTCTGTTCCCCTAGATCTTGCCAGTTGTCACTAAGTTCTCCAATCCATTTCTGCTCATAACATGTCCAAAAAATTTTCACTGTCTACGTCTAATTTCTCTAATCAGTTTACGATGTTCATTTGTCTCCTGTAGTACTTGGTCATTGGTTTTTCTGTCTGTCCATGGTATTCTTTGCATTTTCCTCAGAAACCACATTTCTGCAGCCATCAGATGCTTTTCAGCTTGACTGCTCATTGTCCAAGTTTCACATCCATACAAAAGAACAGGCTCTATGTATCCCCTCAACACTGTTTTTCTCGTTTCAATTGACATCTTTTTATTGGTCAGAATGTTTTTCATCTTGCTAAAGGCTACTTTCGCCATAGCGACTCTTGTTCTAATCTCTTCAAGGCATCTCCCATCAGATGTTATGACTATTCCAAGATAATTGTACCGATTTACTTGTTGAAGAATATTTCCATTTACTTGTATATTACATTGTGGCACTCCTTCCTTCCTAGTGACGACCATAACCTGAGTCTTTTTACAATTTAATTCTAACCCCAGTTGCTCACTGTGTACAACAACAGTATCTACTAATTGTTGCAGGTCCTGCGCATTGTCTGCAATTAATACTGTATTATCTGCATATCTAATGTTATTGATGTTTCGTCCTCCAATGCTGATTCCATTTATATCCTCTACATTTCTGAAAATATTTTCACTGTATAGTGAAAAAAGATCTGGAGACATCACACATCCCTGCCTAACACCTCTCTTAATTGGCTGATACTGTCCCACTTCATTATCAATCCTTATTGCAGCTTGTTGTTTCCAATATATGTTTTTTATAAGTCTAATGTCTTTCCCATCAATTTGTAGATCTGCAAGCATATTCACCATGTTGACATGTCTAACTCTATCAAAAGCCTTTGTATAGTCAATAAAGCAAAGATGTATATCCTTGTTTACTTCTATAGCACGTTCAATAACTGTTCGCAGCATATACACAGCATTTACTGTACCCTTTCCTTCTACAAACCCGCATTGTTCTCCCCCTATTTCAGGTTGTATCTTCTTCCTCACTCTTTGCATGATAATTCTTAGCAAAATCTTTGTGATGTGACTCATTATACTAATTGTTCTATGTTGATCACATTACAAGGTTCCTTATTTCTTTGGGATTGCAATAAATATAGAGATACATAATTCAGGAGGTATATCTCCAGTATCATATAATGTGTTCAGCAGTCTGGTGACTTGATCTAGTCCAAATTCTTCTAAAGCTTTAATCATTTCTGTTGTGATGTTATCTGCACCGGGGGCCCTGCCAGCTTTCATATGCTTAAGAACATTTCGAACCTCCATCTCCAAAATTGGCGGTCCTTCATTATTAAATCTAATATCATACTGTTCATCTCTGTTATCATAATAAAGGTGTTTCACATAATATGTCCATACCTGTAGAATCTGGTCTTTTTCTATTATGATTTTGCCATCTTCAGTTTTTAGATACCCTGTAGATGTACTTGTTCTTTTATTAGTAAGTTCCTGAATTCTTTTGTGCACTAATTTGGTATTTTGACTGTTGTGTTTGTTTTCAATTTCTAAGCACTTTTCCTCAAGCCATGCTTCTTTTGCCTCCTTACATAATGTTCTGACTTGTCTGTGAATTTCTTCATATTTGACAGAATTATTTTTGTTGAGTCTTCTTGTTTCCGTGAGGTGTAAAATTTCTTCAGTCATCCATTTCTTACGACCCACCTTCTTTAATTTTGGAATAGTTGTTTCTGCAGCCACATTGATTGAATTCTTCAACGTTTCCCATTGATCATCCACATCCTGGAATAGGATCTTTAGATCAGACAAAATTTCAAATCTGTTCTGTACTTCTATGTTGAATTTGTTTTGTATTTCCTTGTCATTACTCAATGTACACAAATCATATTTAGTGTTTCCTGTTATATACTTGACTTTCTTCAACTTTACCCTCAATGTTCCTGTGAGTAATCTGTGGTCACTATAACAATCAGCACTGGGAACTGTTTTTGCTATTGTTAATGCGTTTCTAAATCTTCTGCTAATCAGAATGTAGTCAATCTGGTTTCTAATCCTGCTATCAGGACGCCTCCATGCCCATAATCTTCTAGGGTGTTGTTTGAATCAGGTGTTTCCTACAATCATTTCCTGTTCTTTTGCCCACTCTACGAGTCTGTATCCTCTTTCATTTCTCTCTCCTAAACCATAGTTTCCTATTGTGTATCTATCCCCTTGATTTCCTTCTTTTGCATTGAAGTCCCCTATTATGATGTTTATTTCTGAATTTTTACATTTCTTTAAAGCAGACTCTATGTCATTATAAAATTGTTCTACACTATCTTTACTGGATTCTCCTGTTGGGGCATATACTTGAATAATATTTATGCTAAAAGGTCTGCCACTTAATTTAACTAGTAGAACTCTGTCCGACACGGCCCAATATCCTTGAATAGATTTTGATGTTTTCCGGTCCAGAATAATTGCCACTCCCCTATGATGATCTTCACCTCCAGAATAAATAATCTTGAAATCTTCTCCTATCTTGATGCCTGCTCCTGTCCATCTCGTTTCGCACATACCTAAAATATTAATTGTTTCCCTTTCAATTTCTTGTTTTATGTTCTCTAATTTTTCGTCGTCGTTTAACGTCCTAACGTTCCAAGTTGGTAATAAAGATAGACTCAATCTCTTTTTTATTTTACATGTAATTTCACATGTAATTCACTTGGTTGTTTCCTTTCTCTTTATTTAATACGTGAAGTACACGTATTCTTTGTGTTTTGTCAGGTAAACAACCGGATGTTAATTTTTTTTTTTTTTTTTAAAGAACTATTCTTTCATCTTGAAACGGATTGTCTTTATTTCATTTATTTCAATGGTTCGGCTTACGAACGTTTCCGGTTATGAACCGAGTTCTGGAACGAATTATGTTCGTAACCCGAGGTACCACTGTAGTCTTTTTTAGTTCACTCAGCGGTCCATAGAGTTTATCTTCCACTGTTGTCTCTCTAGGCCAGAATGTTTGCCTAGATATGTTGTAGTTCCGGCAGTCCTCGAGTATGTGCTCTGCTGACACCAAAACACATGTGCTTATGTCTGAGTCACCAATCTTGAATTTTGTATACATGTGGTTGCGTAATCTATTGTGTCCTGTTGAGGCGGAAGATAATGACTCGTTCTGTTCTGTCCATAACGTGGTAGTCATCTTGAGTAGGTTTTGGTGGCCTTCTGACTGATTTGATCATTGTTTTCTTTTGGTGGAATGTAATGGGCACATCAGGTTGTTCTTCTGTTGCTCCTTTCTTAGCCAATCGATCAGCACCGTCGTTTCCGGGTACTCCACAGTCGGATGATATCCACTGTATGGGGGAACCTTATGATGACTGCTAAGTTCAGAAAGTAGTGTCTTTAGAACTGGCAATTTCCCAGACAGGAGCCCCTCGAGTACTGATTTTGCATCTGTCAATAGCATCACAGTTTGTGTACCATGGCTGGTATTTAGTAATTTCTCTGTTGCTATCTTGATTGCCTCAAATTCAGCATCATAGTTATGACAGTACTTTCCTGTTGGAACTCTGGCCGTGTCTCTAGTATTATTTGGGTATTCTATGTACACTCCCGCTCCTCCATTTCTAACATCATTCATTGTATGCTGACCCATCTGTGTAGACTCGAATCCAGAGGGTCTGTGGGTATTCGTCACCAAGGTAGCTGAGAGTGGCTGTTATGCGCTGAACACTGTTCTCCTCTTGCTTGTCAAATATTCCTCAAACTTTTGTCTGGATTTGTAGTGATAGTCTATGCTCATCTTTGCATGGAGTTCGCTCTGGAATAGTTGTCAGGGGGATACCAACTGTGGGCAGATCAGTGGTTTCTCAGCAGAGTCGTTTGGCCTAGTGGATAAAATTACTTCTTTTCAAATGCCCAATAGCTGTTTTCAAATGGGTTTGTCCCCTAGAGTGGCCTGGCAAGCTGAGGAACTTTTCTGCTTGTATTAGTGTTTTCGTATCTCCGCGCTCTCTCAGTGCTTGTGTCCTCCCCATTTTCTCCATTGCTACTATAGGGGTTGATCTCATCCCTCCTGTGGTGACTCTTAAGTGCTTGATTTTGCACCTTGTCCAGCTCTTGTTGTGTGGTTTTTTATGCTGAACACCATGCAGCTGACCTGTATTCCAGATGTGGTAGTATGCTCTGTTGATAAACTTTGCTAAGTATTTTCCCACTGGCTCCCCATGTGGTTCCACTTAGCTTTCTAAGGATGGCTATTTTCCTTCTGGCTTTGGCTACTGCTGTTTTATGTGTTTTCTCCACGTCAGCCTGTCATCAAATGTTACTCCAAGTATGTTGGTTCTTTATCTTCTCTTAGGGGTGTACAACGAGTCTAATCGCACAGCGATCACGGTTGATGTTCCACAACCTATGAAGAGGAAGGCGTACATTCGCATACGGGACTTGGTCTGTCTTCGGCCTATAACAGACAAGTGTCCCTAGATTCGCTCTGGGATCTGGAGTGTGAGGGATCTGATCCGGCAAGCAAACTGAAAAACCAGTGTGAGAAACAGTGGCAACTGACGTATTTGACGGCACGTCTGGAATCTCTCAATTAGTTAACTGACATATTGGACTTTATTTCAGTAATACATATAAGTCACGTATAACATACTGGCGGTAGCACGCTGTAATTCTGACACATTGGTTGACAGTCACGTGTCAAAAATAGCCACTTAATGACACAGTCAATACACTAGTCAGGACAACAGTGTGTACAATAGCGAATACAATAGTCAGTTATAATAGTGAATACAATACTCGGTTACAATTGTGGTTAGAATAGTCAGTTGCAACAGTGCATATAATAGTCAGTTACAACCGTGGATATACTAGTCAAATACAACAGTGGTTACAATATCCAGTTACAACAGCGGATACAATAGTAAGTTACAGCCGTTTATACAATATTCAGTTTTACCAGTGGATACAATAGTCAGATACAACAGCGAACACAAAGGTTAAAAAAATAACGAGAACAAGGTGAATAAAATGCACTGGTACATCAATATATATGTAGTCAGTTACAACAATGGATACAATAGTGAATGCAATAGTCCATTACAATAGAGATTACATTAGTCAGTTACAATAGTGATTACAATAGTCAGTTACAACAGTTTTTACAATATGCAGTTAGAACTGTGGATACAACAGTGGAAACAATAGTCAGTTACGACAATGTATACACTAATCAGCTACAAGAGTGTATACAATAGCCAGTTACACACATTGATACAATAGTCAATTACACCAGTGGAAACAATAGTCAATTACATCAGTGGAAACAATAGTCAATTACACCAGTGGAAACAATAATCAATTACACCAGTGGAAACAATAATCATTTCAATCGTGAAAACAATAGTGCATACAATATTTAGTTACAATAGTGCATACAATATTTAGTTACACTAGTGCATACAATATTTAGTTACAATAGTGCATACAATAGTCAGTTACAATGCTGAATTCAATACTGAACACAATAGCCAGTTTAAAAAGTAAGAACAACACTGAATTCAATAGTAAATACAATAGTGCTACTCTTTTACAACAATGTATACAATAGTCAGTTACAATAGTGACTACAATAGTCAGTTACAATAGTGAATACAATAGTGCTACTCTTTTACAACAATGTATACAATAGTCAGTTACAATAGTGAATACAATAGTCAGTTACATTAGTTAATACAATAGTCAGTTACAATAGTGAATACAATAGTCAGTTACATTAGTTAATACAATAGTCAGTTACAAGAAGAAGTCAATAAGTAAGACACAAATGTATGTAGAATAATAAGTAAACATGATAACAACTTGAAACCAGTTTATTTGTATACAAACAATGTCCCTTTATTTCTCAATATAATTGCCACCAACAATGATGCACTTATCCCATCATTTTATCAGTCCTCCCAAAACGGTCGCATAGAACTGCGTGCTCTGTTTTCTAAACCACGTTTTCACTTCACATTCAACTTCACGTCATTCGTGAAATGTCTCCGGCCAATGTGGGTTTTCAGTGGACCAAAAATGTGGAAATCGCTAAGGACTAAGTCGGGGCTAAAAGGTGGATTTTCCAGAACTTCCAACCCTAGTTGGTAAATTGTTTCCTGAGTTAATCGAGCCGTATGTGGTCTGGTATTGTCATGAAGAAGCAACACTCCTCTAGTCAGCAGTCCAGGACGTTAATTTTTTAATTGCATCATGAAGCATCGATAGAACTTCAAAGTACGATTCAGAATTCACATTGTCACCTTTCTTCTTGAAATTGGTTAAAAGCACTCCTTGACAATTCCAGAACACTGTCAGCATAACCTTCCCTGCTGATGGCGTAATTTTTGGACACAAGGCGAAGAAGGATGTTTCCATTGCATTGAAGCAGGCTTTGAATCGTAGAAGTAGTGATACAGCCATGATTCGTCCCCAGTGACAATACTGTTCAGCACGTCTTCTACTTCATCTTCGTATCGACAGAGATGACGCAAGAACAGGCCAAATCGGTTTATTTTGTGTTTCTCCTTCAATTGTCTGGGCACCCATCTTGAGCACTTTCTTAAATTTCAATCGATCATGCATTATGCTGTATGCTGAACCATGTGAGCACCCTATTGCAGATGCTACAGAGTCTATCGTTACTCGCCTGTCACCTCTAATCATCTCCTCCACCCGCTGCACGGATGCTTCTGTTGTAATCTAAAAAGGACGACCCGATGGGAATTCATCAACAATGTTAGAGCGACCTTGAGAAACGTTTTCTACCCAGCTATGCACCGCTTTACGGAACAACATTTTATCAGCATAAACAGGAAACATCCCCTTATGAATGTCATTTGCAGGCAGTCCTTTTGTCCACCACAAAAAAAAAACAAAAAAACGCACAACAGCACGCTGCTCTTTGGTTGCACACACCGTAAGTACAGTCGCCAATTTGTTTATGCGCTGTGCATGAGCATGAGACACCTAGCGCCACCTGGCGAGCGGGAATATAAATTTCGATGTTGCTGTCACCTACTGACACCTGTAGGAAATACCAACTACATTTACCTGCCATCACACAAAACTGTGTGACTTACTTATTGACTTTCTCGCGTTTAAAAAAAATGTGAATACAGTAGTGAATATATTAGTGAATACAATAATCAGTTACAACAGCCAATTATAATAGTGCCTACAATATCGTATCAACAGTGAATTCAATAATCCGTTAAAACAGAGAATCCAGCAGTCAGTTACATGTATGCATACAATAATCTGTTGCAAGAGCACATAACATAGGCATTTACATCATACATAGAATAAATAGTAAGTTACAATGCTAGATACTATATTTAGTTACAACAGTGGATACATTAGTAAGTTACAACAGAGGATAGAGTAGTAGCTAGTACAGTAGATTCAATAGTCAGTTAGAACAATAGTTACAGATGTAGCTACAGAAATGCATTCAATAGTCAGTTATAACTGTGGATAAAATAGTGAGTGGCAATAGTTTACAATAGTCAGTTATAACAGTGGATAAAATAGTGAGTTACAATGCAGTTTACAATAGTCAGTTACAACAGTGGATAGAATAGTGAGTGACAATACAGTTCACAATAGTCAGTTACAACAGTGGAAACAATATTTAATTACAATAGTGTATATGACCGAATTTTTAAGAGCATGCATCTTTCCCATTGCAACATACGCCTGTGAGACCTGGACACTTACTAAACAAGCTGAGCAGCGTATAAACGCCTGTGAATATAAATGTTATAGATGGGTTCTAAGATTATCTCGGGTAAAGAAAAAAACAAATGCATCTATACGACAAGAGCTGAATATTGTAGAAGGTTGGCTATTAAAGGCGATAAAACAAAGATAATTGAAATATTGTGGTCACGTGAAACGTCACGAAAGTTTGGAGAGAACAATAATGGAGGAGTATATGCCTGGGAAGAGAGGAAGAGGAAGACAAAAGAGAATATGGGTGCAGGATGTAGCGGATCATCTCCAGATGGGTGTATCGGACGCGGGATATCTTGCTTATGATCGAGGAGTTTTCCGGAAGGTTGTTATGTGAGCGAGGTTCTGCAAATGACATGCTAGTGAATGAATGAATGTGATAGACAATTACAACAGTGAAATTTATAGTCGGTTACATCAGTGGATACAAAGATGGATACAATAGTCAGTTACAACAGTTGTTACAATTGTTAGATACAACAGTTAAAACAATACTCAAGTACAATAGTGGATGTGATAGACAGTTACAACAGTGGATACAATAGTCAATTACAACACTGGATATAATAGTTAGATATAGATGTCAGAAGTGCGGGTGCTCCACCGCCAAGTTATGTACTTATCACTGGCGAGCTACCCCATTTGTCAGAAGCGAAATTTGTTGATCTCTGACAGAGACAAGAACTTGTGGGAAATTCACTCGGGACAAAATAATATGGCTATAATAAAGATTAACCCATGAACATCCAAGAGTACAGCTGCAAGTGGCTCGTTGAACAAAAATGAAATTAGCTAGACTTGATATTTCCCAAGGAGTGGGGACAAGGAAAGTTAGATGCCTAGGATTAAGTCGACAAATGAACTACTAGGCAGGGCAGGTTTTCCCCTCTGACATATTCCCCCTCCCTGTTATATAATGAAGACTCCAAAAAGGTAAGCAAGGCAATTGCGTCCCTTAGAAAACAAAAGTATAACAACTGAACCATGAGTTAGAACAAACAATAATCTCTTTTATTGTCTATCATTAATCACTGAACATATGCATTATAACATTTTCATATCTATCGTGGAGAAAATCAATTACATATCTTTAAAGTTACTTGTATCCTGTCTGGATCTGTGGCCGGGTTACATGTGAGATACGCTTTCAATAGGATTCGCTATAGTCCGCTGCGTGCATATATATTAAATCAACACATCAGGTAAGTATTCGGAACAACAGTGTCCCGTTCTGACGCTACCAGGTCCCTTGTTGTCACTGCACGGGAAAACATGTGTTCCTATTAAGTGCTTGGAAGAGATAATCAAGAATGATATTTTGTATAGTTCTACATCAGTAAAATCCTAGGTAATGCATACAATCTATCACCTCCATATACACACTCACAATGACATGTGTGGCCGTGTCTCTCTTGCAGCTCTACAGCGTTCACACTCTCCTTTCGCCATCGATATCCCTTTCCTACTGTCTAGTCTGTGAAGGACTTTTCCATCATCTAACACGCCTGCAATTACAATTTCTGCCATCCCTTGTAACGTCCCGTAATGAGAAATGCCATGTCCTAAGTCCATGTCAATAATTCAAACACTCATTTCTTTACAGCTGCTCCTTTAAAAATGTGGCTTAGCAGATCAAAGCGTCAGTAGTGGTATAATAAGATGTTCTTATCTCCGGGCTTAAGTGCCGTGATCAGTCTCTGTGCAATATCTAAGTTAGTTGAGATGAACGCTCTTTCACCACACACTGAAAGGGCTAAGATATACTTATATATATACCTTATACCGTATACCAAATGTAGGTAACGGCTGCACTACTACACCTCTTCTTCAAACACAATAAATAGGCTATATGCCAATGCGCACTGCGTATAAGAACCGAATAGTATAACCCCAATTCATCCTAGTAATTTACCGTATGACAGTTTGCATCACAAGCATACACAAAAACATACAGTATTCAAGATCAAAATATGCATATAATGATATACCTAATGTCATATACCTACTGGCACTTAATCATCTACAGAATAGTCTATGACAAGTTAAAGTTACTCTTTCTCACAAGAAGTACATACTGAGGCAAGCTCGCAATCCCTTTCACCTCGGAACCTTTAATAGAATTGTATCGATCTTCAAAAAATCCCACAGGGATTGCTCGCTACACAAAAAGCCGTACCGACTTAACACACTCGTGTCGTAATAAGTAACATATTATTACACAAATATATACACCGAGTACATATGTACACACCCTCATACTCGTGCACAATCTCGCCATAACACTCAGATGGCATACACTGTCTTACTCAATCGGAGCACGCTATGTCTCTTATAGTCGTATTCGCTGGTATTCTACCAATTACAAAACATGGCAGTCTCAATCTCTTTCACACGTGTAATATTACAAGTCTCCTCTTAAACAGTTCTGTATCCGACGCTAGTCTAAAACCGTCTGGTTAACCCTTGGTCCGGTCTGTCCCATCACGGGTTCTCACGTCCCGTGATTCATGCCTGACCTGCCTTGGTCCGTCTGTCTCGGGTATGTACTGAGTTACAGGCTCCCTGTCCTTAATACGTTTGTGTCTATCAACAGCCGTCACCTGTCCCAATACTTCTCCCTACCTGTCTCACACAGTCCCTGTTGACTAACTGACTTCCTCTGCACTGTCCTGTCAGTACTGTCAACAACCCGGTCGGGTCTCTGGTGTGGTTTGCTCTTTTAGCTTTACCTGTTTTTTCTGTGTATGTCGATCTCAGTTTGGGTACCTACCAACCGCGGCTAGATGGTTAGGTAGTGATGGAGCAGACAATTTTTAGGGCACCTGTTCTATCCCCTTCATCATGCTATGGAGGTGAGCAGTGTGTTCCTATAGAGGGCTGCTCGGTCGTTCAGGGGGCTGAGGAATTCCCACTGCTGCTCCGGTCAGTAGAAGACAACCATATGGCCTGAGTCGCCTGTGTGCAGCTCTGTGACTACGGCTGCCAGCGTACCCACGCCTGCCGCTTCGCCGCTCGCCCATCGCCACAGAGCTTGAAGGTGATAAATGACGTTGGATGAAGAATGACTTGCGCGATGAATTGGATTACAGTGAGGAAGAGTTGCGCAATTCGTCGACCGCACTCTCTCGCCTCAGTCCATCTGAATCCAGTGGCAGGACAAGTTGAGACGACTGGAGACGAATACAGGTGCAGTGGATGACCAGGGCGCTCTACGTGCCTTGCCGTGCTCATTACGTTTCACAACGCTTTGCGGGTAAACGCCGTCTTGCCCGTTGAATCAGGAATGATTTCTTCCGCGCAGTCTGCCGGATCCTGTCTTCACATGCTGGGTAGGCATACTTTAGTACACCACTTTATTTGACACCAAATCGGCTACCCGCGCCTGGTTATTTCTTATTTCTTCCTATGTAAATGTGTAATGCTCTTGATGAACGAAAGACGAGTGATTGGAAGGGCCGAATGTAAGACGGGCCTGCGCGCCCAATTTGTGACCCTAATAAAGTTGATTTGATTTGATTTGATTTGGTTTAGCCAGCCTCTCACAGCTGTTGCCCGGGGGGGGGGGGGGGGGGGGGCGCTATGACAACAGCGAATACAATATTTAATACAATGAATGGTCAGTTACAACACTGAATACAATAGTCATTTATATCAATGGACAAAATGATCAGTCTTAATAATGAATGCGATAGTCAATTACAATAGCGAAATGAATAGTCAGATACAGTAGTGAATACAATTTTATTAAGAATAGTGGACACGATAGTTAGGTGTAATAGTGCATATAATAAATATTAAATAATAAACAGGTAATAGACACTCATGAAATAATTACAGTTGTAGGTGATGGAAGCTGAAAACTGTATTCATCTATTCCACACAGACCCGGGACGTTCGACGCGAACACCATCAAGTCTTTCACCGCTAACGATCTCCAAGGACAACAGGAGTGCCCGGTCAGCTTCGAACGTGTCGAGCCATTCGTCTTCTTTGACGATTGGCCCAACTGTAAACAATCCAAACAGCAAGGGGTAAAAGCCTGAGTTCAAATCTATATGTGTTGGCGAGTAGTATTTCAGTCACTATTGTGACCAGGGTGTGTTGACACAGTTTGTTATACGCTGTCTATCTCTTCTTCTTCTGCTGCTTGCTGTAATGCAGGCATCGGTGATCACCACTCCGCTATCATCTCTGCAGTTCGAAGAAATTGGCTTTGATTAAATTATTGTGAAACACTCAATTTCTTTAGGCATCTGTCTCTGTTTTCATATGACTCTGTCTTCCTCTGTCGCTGTCTTCATCTGTCTCTGTCTTCTATATTTATCGTTTTATGTCTTTATCTGGCTCTGTCGTCGTGTGCCTCTCATGTTAGTATTTTAGCCATATTAAAGATATTCTACGAAATATCATGCAAATGGTTAGAATACAAATATGGAAAGAACAATGTGGATGCGTAGAAGGCAAAGGCGCACCAAATGTTGTGTATTTATTTATGCCAATAAAAGATGTAAATTGAAACGAGAAAAAGAGTTTAGTTTAGTTTAATTGATGGATCAACATCACGGCACACGGGTGTAACCCATAAGTGCTCCGTTCTCCTCCTAAATCAAACCTGAGTCTGGAGAAACTCAGCTCAAGCACGAACTCCGTAGCACCAGCGTGGATCCTGAAATACTTTGGATAGATTTTTAACTCGAAATTTTGCCCAGGCAGCGCCTTTAGGCTACTTTTTTTGCGATTTCCAACTACCAAGGGATTTTTTACGTGCGCAACAATACACACGGGCGTCCGATCTCACTACCCAGAGACCAGGGGAAATTTTATTACTGGAAATACACTTGGATTTTTTAAATAAATTCCGGTCCTCACCGGGGTATGAACCCGGGACCTCCAGCACTCAAGGCGGACACCATACCTCGAGACCACTCAGCCTCCCTGAGAAAAAGAGTGTTGATGGGATGCATAGAGCCTGTCCTTTGGAATGGATGTAAAACTTGGACAATGAGCAGTCAAGCTGAAAAACATCTGGTGGCTGCAGAAATGTGGCTTCTGAGGAAAATGCAAAGAATACCATGGACAGACAGAAAAACCAATGACAAAGTACTACAGGAGACAAATGAACATCGTAAACTGATTAGAGAAATTAGACGTAGACAGTCAAAATTTTTTGGACATGTTATGAGAAGAAATGGATTGGAGAACTTAGTGACAACTGGCAAGATCGAAGGGAACAGACCAAGAGGAAGACCGAGAGGAAAATACCTGGATGGCTTGGCCACATGGCATGGACGAGACAGGAACACTGAGCTGATCCACGAGTGAAATGGCGAGTCATGACCGCCCACGTTTTCCGGCATGGCACATGATTGATTGATTGATTGATTGAACCAGGGGTACGAGATTATAGTCCATGACCATTAGGTTGGTCTTTTGCTACACCAATTGAACTTAATAGTGTTTCTCTGGGGTCACCTCAAGGTAGAGGGTCTCCCAGCCAGGCTGACTTGTGCGAAGGATCTGAGAGCCAATAGCCAGTGACTCATTGTGACATTATGGATCGGGAGTTCATCTAGTCAACTGAGGTCCGAGTCGTTCACTCCATTGATAGCCGGTCCGAGCTCTTGGGACGGAGTGGTCTCCAAGGTTCCAGTCAACCATACTGGGAGGGAGCCGGGTGAGTGCCGGACCGACTGGACGGAACATCTACAGCAAATCTGCCTCTCAGCCTGATGAGGAATCTGTACTCATCTCTGATTCTGCCTCTACTCTATCCTCTATCTTAGTAAATAGATTATATTCTATCAGTGTGGTCAATTCCTACCTGTTTCTCTAGGGTAGAATAAACTTTGTTTATTTTGACAAGTTCTTTTCTACAGTTATTGAATGTGGTTTCGGACGATGCCTCAGAGTTCATTGTCCATAAGGGAGGGTAGTTAGTAGAGGTCTAGGATCTGTGAGGGGCCAGTAGACTTATAATAACAAAATAGGAGTCAGTAGTGGAGTTTCAGTGTATCTACCTGTCCAGCCCCTGGGGTCAGTATACACGATAGTGTTAGGGATTCATCGGGGCTTGTGTTCATTCCCAATAACCGAGGCCATCCCAGTACAAGTCTGTCAGTCAGTCAGTCAGTCAGTCAGTTAGATAGTTAGTTAGTTAGTTAGTTAGTCAGTATGTCAGTCAGTCAGTCAGTCAGTCAGTTAGATAGTTAGTTAGTTAGTTAGTTAGTCAGTATGTCAGTCAGTCAGTCAGTCAAGTCAGTCAGTCAGTCAAGTCAGTCAGTTAGATAGTTAGTTAGTTAGTTAGATAGTTAGTTAGTTAGATGATAGTTAGTTAGTTAGTTACTTAGTTTAGTTAGTTAGATAGATAGATAGATAGATAGATAGATATATAGATAGATAGATAGATAGATAGATAGATAGATAGATAGATATATAGATAGATAGATAGATAGATAGATAGATAGATAGATATATAGATAGATAGATAGATAGATAGATAGATAGATAGATAGATAGATAGATAGATAGATAGATAGATAGTCAGTCAGTCAGTCAGTCAATCAGTCAGTCAGTCAGTCAGTCAGTTAGTCAATCGCGGTTCCAACTTCACAGCAACGGGTAGTTCCCATTATGCTCCGTTATTGTGCCAGTGAATACAACACAAACTACTCCTCACTACCCCATGTGAAAACTGGAACAGACAGGTGTTTCGACTAACCAACAGCCCTCACATTTACACTGTACACAATGCCGCCGCCACGCACTCAGCTCAGTATCATGGCGACGGAACCATACACTTCCAATCCAACATGAGGAAAATGCAAATGCAAACGGTAGCCACGGGCATAATAATCCCAAAGGCCTAACCGTTTAAATGTCTATCATCCATACTTGGGATATATATATATATATATATATATATATATATATATATATATATATATATATATATATATATATATATATATATATATATATATATATATATATATATATAAAACAAAGTGTATGTATGTAAATATGTATGTAAATATGTATGTCCTTTATGTTTTCGCTAACGGCCCATCCGGTTGAGATGAAATTTTCTACACGCCTTCCTTTCATTCCAGAGCTGCCAACTGTCATAGTTTTTTTTTCTTCTTCCTCCTCCTCCCTCCTCCCCCTCCCAAAATACGTACGTAAATATATGATGATGATGATGAAGGAATCCCTGAACCAAAACGCTAGGAAAAGGGAAGAAAATGACGTGACTACACAGAATCGTCACACGGCAATCATCATCATCATCAAGTGCAGTGCCGGCTGGCGTAGGCGTTCAACTCTGCTGCTGATATATATGCCTCCATGCCACGGCAATATCAATAACAATTCATCTTTTTATGTGTAAGGAAGTTATCTACAGTCGTGTAGAAGGGAAGAACAATCAATGGAAGGACCGAAATCAAAGAACCCAGACGAGTATGAATTCGGAATGGCGAACTCCCTCCTCCTCTCTTCTCCTCCTCCCTCTACCTCCTCCCTCCTCCTCCCTCTACCTCCTCGCTCCACCCTCCTCCTCTACCTCCTCCCTCTACCTCCTCCCCCTCCTCCCTCTCCCTCCTCCCTCCTCCTTCTCCCCCTCCCTTCTCCCTCCTCCTCCCTCTCCTCCTCCCTTCTCCTCATCCCTCCTACTCCCTTCTCCTCCTCCCTCCTCCTCCTCTCTCCTCCTCCCTTCTTCCTTTTTCCTCCCTCTACCTCCTCCCTCCTCCTCCCTCCTCCTCCTTCCTCCACATCCCTCTTCCTCCTCCTCCCTCCTCATCATTCCTTCTCCTCCTCCTCCTCCCTCCTCCTCTCTCCTTCTCCCCTTTCCCCCCTCCTTCTCTTAATCCCTCCTCCTCCCTCCTCCTCCCTCCTATTCCTCCCTACTCCTCCTCCTCCCTCCACCTCCTCTCTCCGCCTATCTCTTCCTCCCTCCTCCTCCACTCTCTTCCTCCTTCCTCCTCCTCCCTCTTCCTCCTCCTCCCTCCTCGCCCTCCTCTTCCTTCCTCCTTCGCCCTCCTCCTCCCTTCTCCTCCCTTCTCCTCCTCCCCCTCCTCCTTCCCCTCCCTCCTCCCCCTCATCCCTCCTCCTCCCTCCTCCTTCTTCCTCCCTCCTCCTCCTCCTCCTCCCCCTCCTCCTTCCTCCTCCTCCCTCTCCTCTTCATCCCTCCTCCTCCATTCTCCTCCTCCCTCCTCCTC
Source organism: Cepaea nemoralis (assembly GCA_014155875.1). NCBI lineage: Eukaryota > Metazoa > Mollusca > Gastropoda > Stylommatophora > Helicidae > Cepaea > Cepaea nemoralis. Next base: position 172,591 of record JACEFZ010015459.1, read on the forward strand.
CCTTCACATTCCTCCTCCTCCCTCTTCCTCCTCCTCCCTCCTCCTCATCCCTCCTCCTCCTCCCTCCTCCTCCTCTCTCCTCCTCCTCCTCTCTCCTCCTCCCTCCTCCTCCTCCTCCCTCTACCTCCTCCCTCTTCCTCCCTTCACATTCCTCCTCCTCCCTCTTCCTCCTCCTCCCCCTCATCCTCTTCCCTCCTTCTCCTCCCTCCTCCTTCTCCCTCTTCCTCATCCCTCTTCCTCCCTCTTCCTTCTCCCTCCGCCTCCTCCCTCCTCCTCCTCCCTCCTCCTCCCTTTCCCTCCTCCTCCCTCTCCTCCTCCTCCTCCTGCGTTCTCCTCCTCCCTCCTCCTCCCTCTTCCTCCTCCCTCCTCCTTCTCCTCCCTCCTCCCTCTTCCTCCTCCCTCTTCCTCCCTGTTCCTGCTCCTTCCGCCTCCTCCCTCCTCCTACTCTCTCCTCCTCCTCCCTCCTCCTCCCTCTCCCTCCTCCTCGCTCTTCCTCCTCCTCCCTCCTCCTCCTGCGTTCTCCTCCTCCATCCTTCTCTCTCTCTTCCTCCTCCCTCCTCCTCCCCCTCCTCCTCCACCCTACTCCTCCGTCCTCTTCCTAATCCCTCCTCCTCCCTCCTATTCCTCCTGTCTCCTGTCTCCTCCTCCCTCCTCTTCCCTCCTCCACCTCCCTCTTCCTCCTCCCTCCTCCATTTACCCAAGACAGACAGACAGACAGATAGTCGGGAACGGGATCTTATATGACTACTTATATGATATAAATGAGATGCTCTCCACCATGGGCTGGGCCGGGTCAGACAGACAGACAGACAGATAGATAGACAGACAGACAGACAGACAGACAGACAGACAGTCGGGAACAGGAACTTATATGACTACTTATATGAATTAAATGAGATGCTCCCCACCAGGAGTTGGGCGATGCCGGGCCGGGTCAGACAGACAGACAGATAGATAGTCGGGAACGGGAACTGATATGACTACTTATATGAATTAAATGAGATGCTCCCCATCAGGGTCTGGGCGAAGCCGGGCCGGGTCAGACAGACAGACAGACAGACAGACAGATTGTCGGTAACGGGAACGAGAACTTATATGACTACTTATATGAATTAAATGAGATGCTCCCCACCAGGGTCTGGGCGAAGCCGGGCCGGGTCAGCTAGTGTGTATATATATATATATATATATATATATATATATATATATATATATATATATATATATATATATATATATATATATATATATATATATACATTTGTGTGTGAGTGTGTTTATTTCTCTCCATGAACTTCACGATCGTGTTTCTATAATACCATTTTATTCCTTGTATCTTTCATGCTATACCTTGCATGCTATTTCTGCATGCTATCTTGCATGTTATTCCTTATATTCATCCATCATGTTCCATGCCGAAAAACGTGGGCGGTCAGGACTCGTCATTTCACTCGATCACCAGAATCGTAGATCAGATCTGTGTACCTGTCTCGATCGTGTCATGTGGCCAATCCATCCAGGTATTGACTTCTCGGTCTTCCCTTTGGTCTGTTCCCTTCGATCCAAAAATATTTGACTGTCTGCATCAACTTTCTCTAAACAATTTACGATTTTCATTTTATTTCCTGTAGTACTTAGTCATTGGTTTCTCTGTCTGGCCATGGTATTCTTTGCATTCTCTTCAGAAACCACATTTGCGCAGCCATCAAATATTTTTCAGCTTGACTGCTGCTGTAATCCTTCTGGCATAAAGGTCAAATAACAATAGCTATAGGCTCGAACACTGCAACATCTAGAGTGGCAGAAAAGATCCAGCAAACAGCATGGACTAATATTGAACAACAATGACTCACTCAAAGGCTGGTAGTCGAGTTGATGTGGCTATGTTTAATTAGCCATTCTTTAGCAGAGATCAAACCAACAAATTCATGAAGTTTCAAATGTCGATCGTGTCTGTTGCCGTTAGACTGGCCGATCGCAAGAACATATTAATCATGAATATTAAACAGGTGATCTTATTTGCTACTTGCGAATTATCAACATCGGACTTCAGTCCTTCATTCTTTCTGTCCATCCCATGTCACCGAAATGTCCTTCGGTGAAACATTATCAATCTCCTTTCCAGATTCTGCATCTGTCCTAGGAATCGTGATCTTTATATATAAGCCAATGCTGACATGATTCTGGGTATCCTTTCAACTATATATAAGCTACGAACAAAGTGATTCTGCCAGTAATTAGCCTCATCGGCATAACGTACTGCTTCCATAATCAAGCTCAAGGATGTGACTCCTGTCTCTATTGACAAACAACTCTGACGTGATCTGTGGTTTACGTCGGTCGCTTAGATCCATGTATATGTTTGGATCAAGAGTTTTGCTCCTTCTTTCTCTTGCGTCATGGACTCTTCGCTATGACCTGGCAACTGCTCATTATCCAAGTTTCACATCCATACAAAATTATAGGCTCCATGTAGCAACTCAACACCCTTTTTCTCGTTTCAATTGACATCTTTGTATTGGTTATTATGTTTTTCATCTTGCTAAAGGCTACTTTCGCCATGACGAGTCGTGTTCTAATCTCTTCAAGGCATCTCCCATCAGATGTTATGACTGTTCCGAGATAATTGTACCGATTCACTTGTTGAAGAATATTTCCATTTACTTGTATATTAAATTGTGATATTTCTTTCTTCCTAGTGATCACCACAATCTGCGTCTTTTTACAATTTATTTCTAACCCCAGTTGTTCACTGTGTGCAACAACCTCATCTACTAATTGTTGCAGATCCTGCTCATTGTCTGCCATCAATGCTGTATCATCTGCATATCTAATATTATTGATGTTTCGTCCACCAATGATGATTCCATTTACATTTCTGAAAATATTTTCACTGTACAGGGAAAAAAGATCTGGAGACATTACACATCCCTGTCTCACAGCTCTCTTAATAGGCTGATATTGTCCCACTTCATTATCAATCCTTATGGCAGTTTGTTGTTTCCAATATATGTTTTTTATAAGTCGAATGTCTTTCCCATCAATTTGTAGATCTGCAAGCATATCTACCATGTTGACACGTCTTACACTTTCGAAAGCCTTTGTGTAGTCAATAAAGCAAAGATAGATATCTTTGTTTACTTCTATAGAACATTCAATAACTGATCGCAGCATATACACAACATTTACTGTACCCTTTCCTTCTACAAACCCACAATGTTCTTCCCCTATTTTAGCTTGGATAGTTAGTTAGTTAGTCGACAAATCATCCTCATAGCACATCGAACCATTCAGTCCATAAGTGCTCGGATCCCCTCCTCAGCAAATCCCGCAGCGTGTAGCGGCTAAGGACACCAGTTCTGTGTTGGTTTATCAATCTTCTTTGGCTTCATGCGTAGTGTTCTTGTTTGGCCACCCCTCTTTTAATTTGCTGTTCTAGCAGTCTGGCCATGGTTGTAGATTCACAGTCATCATTCTTCCTCACCCTTTGCATAATAATTCGTAGCAAAATCTTTGTGATGTGACTCATTATAATGATTATTCTATGTTGATCTCATTCAAAGGCTCCTGATTTCTTTGGTATTGCAATAAATACAGAATTACATAATTCAGAAGATAGTCCTCCGGTATCATATATTGTGTTCATCAGTTTGGTGACTCGATCTATTCCATATTCTTCTAAAGCATTAATCAATTATGTTGTGATGTTATCTGAACCGGGGGTCTTGCCAGCTGTCATGTGTTTAAGAACATTCCGAACCTCCATCTTCAAAATTGGCGGTCCTTCATTATCAAATCGGATATCTTTATATTCCTTATATCATGCGTGTTATTCCTTGCATGGTAATCCTTATGCCTTGCATGCTATTCCTCCTCTCTTGCATGTTATTCTTTCTATATTGCATGGTATTCTAGTTATCATGCATGCTAGTCCTTCTATCTTGCATGCTATTTCTTCTATCTTGCAGCCTAATCTAATTCTGCCTTTATGGTATCTCTCTTATCTTGCAAGTTATTACTTCTATCTGGCATGATATTCTGTCTTTAAAGCTTTTCCATTTATCGTGCTTGATATCCTTTATCTTGCATGCTAATCTTTCATTCTAGCATGCTATTCCTTCTAGTTTACACTATACTCCTTCCATTTGACATTGTATTCCTTTAATCTAGAATACTATTCCATCTAGCTTGATTCTATTCCTTCAGTCGTACATGCTATTCCTTCTATCATGTATGTTGTTCCATCTGTCTTGCATGGTATTCCTTCTATCTCGAATGCTATTCCTTCTACCTAGCATGTTAACCCCTTAATGCAACGAGTGATCACTACCCAGTATGTTGCACGTGGTCGAAAATAGGTACCAACACTCCGAAACACAAACACATAAGTATAAAATATAGAAATTATAAAAATCTCAATCAGGATATATTCTTACAAGACTTTGTTCAACTCATTACTGAACTATGCTTACCAACTTCCTGACCCAGATAATGCGCTTGGCCACAGGCTGAAACCTTCTTAATTGTATTTGATAAGCACGTTCCATTTAACTGATTTCATGCCAAACAAACCATGGGTCCTGACCAAACAGAAGGTCACGGCAGAAAATGGGAAGTAAGGGTGTGTAACAATAATGATTTTAAAATGGTTAAAATGGTAGCAGATATATTATATTATATATTTAATTAAAGGGGATTGCATAATGAATAAGTTAGTGTTGCTAAATATTGCTATAGACACCACCAATAATTATACATACAGTCGCACATGTTTGAAGACTACCTCAGTGCAGACTACATGCCTCCCTAAAAAAGCAGAAGAAAAATGGAAAATTGTCTCAAACAATAACTAGCCAATAAACATTCCCATATGTATGGTACGCTACACCTTCCTTAGGTATTTACAATGCCCATGTTAAACATTGCCTCGGCGAGTCACGTATTATTGATTATTTTTCATGAGTTTTAATGCATATTGTTCATTTGTTGTCTAAGATTAGCTTCATAAATGATGTTGAATGAAATAATGTATGAGAGGAAATAGAGAAGAAGGGCAGAATGTCAGACGGGTCTGCGTGCCCAATTCTTAACCCTTTGAAAATAAAGTTTGTTCGTTCGTTCGTTTGTTCTATCTTGTGTGATATTATTTATATCTTGCATGCTATTCCTTCTATATTGTACGATATTCCTTCCGTATTGCATGTTATTAATTCTATCTGTAAATTTATATTTTCCTCATATTGTATATGGCTGGGCACTCGCCTGCTGTCATAGTCGTCAGAGGTTCGTCCTTCGCTTGTGTGGTTGTGAATGTTTAGAATGGACCTGGGCGGCCAGGTGGTCCCAGTCTAACATTGATACCAGGACCTGTCTTGGGCAGTAGAGGTGACCAGCGTGACACAGACAGCCTGACACACGTAACACAGACCGTCTCACACACGTGACACAGACTGCCTCGCACACGTGACCCAGACCGCCACACACACGTGACACATACCGCATCAAACACGTGACACAGACCGCCCCACACACGTGACACAGACCGCGTGAGACACGTGACACAGACCGCCTCACACACGTTACACATACCGCCTCACACACGTTACACATACCGCCTCATACACGTGACACACACCGCCTCACACACGTTACACATACCGCCTCATACACGTGACAAAGACCACCCCATACACGTGACACAGACTGCCTCGCACACGTGACACAGACCGCCTCACACACGTGACACAGAATGACTCACACACGTGACACAGACCGCCTCGCACACGTGAAACAGAATGTTTCACACACGTGACACAGACCGCCTCACACACGTGACAAATATCGACTCACACACGCGACACAGACTGCCCCATACACGTGATACAGACTGCCTCGCACACGTGACACACCGCAAAACACACGTAACACAGAATGCCTCAAACACGTGACACAGACCGCCTCACACACGGGACACATACCGCCTCATACGCGTTACACATACCGCCTCACACACGTGACACATACCGTCTCACACACGTGACAGTACCGCCTCACACACGTGACACATACCGCCTCACGCACGTGACACATACCGCCTCACACACGTTACACATACCGCCTCACACACGTTACACATACCGCCTCACACACGTGACACATACCGCCTCACATACGTTACACATACCGCCTCACACACGTTATACATACCGCCTCACACAAGTGACAAAGACTGCCTCACACACGTGGCACAGACTGCATCGCACACGTAACACAGAATGCCTCACACACGTGACACAGACCGCCTCACACACGTGACACGGGCCACCCCACACACGTGACACAGACCGCCCCACACACGTGACACAGACCGCCTCACACACGTGACAAATACCGACTCACACACGTGACACAGACTACCTCACACACGTGACACAGACCGCCCCATACATGTGACACAGACCGCCTCACACACGTGACAAATACCGACTCACACACGTGACACAGACTGCCTCACACACGTGACACAACGCCACACACACGTAACACAAAATATCCCACACACGTGACACAGACCGTCCCACACACGTGACACAGACAGCCCCACACACGTGACACAGACCGCCACACACACGTAACTCAGAATGCCTCACACACGGGACACAGACCGCCTCACACACGTGACACAGACCGCCCCACACACGTGACACAGGCCGCCTGACACACGTGACCTGATGGGTCTGCAGAAATATGGGTGCAGATATGCATGCTCAATGTGGCTTTGGTGTGTACACGGGATCTGTGCTGTCTGACACCGTGTACGTAGATATTCTGTTGAAGTGTGGTATCTGTCTGACACCGTGTATGTAGATATTCGTGTGGTGTCATTCTGAAGAAAATACCGTACACTGACGTATCTGCTTGTGGATATTGCAGGATCAATACTATTATTAAAACATTAAGCACAACTCACCACTGGCAACGCTGATTGTATTCCGGTACGAATCTAAGGCCTTGTCCACGTCAATATGGAAGCACTAGACTCGAGTTTTGCTTTCGTTTAAGCTCCTCAGTAGTGCATATCCTTGACTTGACCCGCAATACAACCCCGGATCACTGGCGCGTGACGCGGGAGTGTATCCACTAGACCACGGTACACACGCTAGACTCGACCATATTATCACACTAGAATATCACAACCTCACCCATCCTAGGCTATAGCTCAAAGATTTCCCGGTCGCCGCGACTAACATCCGTCGATCGATGTGGCCCCGAATGATCAGATCTTCTCGACTGGCAAGGCACACAAGGCTGCCTAAAGTCAAGCGAGCAATAATCTGATTAATTTATGTGGTTTATTCCGGGATTTGAGATTGGAACATTGAGCACAACCCACTACTGGCAGCGCTGATCGTATTCCGGTACGAACCTAAGGTCTTGTCTACGTCAATATGGAAGATTAATGGAATTATATGGAAGATTAATGGATTATATGGAAGATTAATTCTATTATTAACAGGGTATCTTTTCTCTCACGTGACATATTTTCTTTTTATTTTAGTGACATCAGCAATCGATGTCGCCAGCGTCACTCACTGCTTTCTCTAATTTGCAGCTGTCAAAATAATCTCCATACACTTTCTTACAAGATATCTATTATTGTCTTGGGTAATACCACATTTCTTTATTTAAAAACATTTTCTTGCCCATTTACCAATATTGATGCTGGCACTGTGAATACTTTTATTTATTCTTTAATACTAATAATGTTCAGGTTTAGAAACAATAAACCTAGAATTGACTTTGATGAACTGAAGTCACGATGAAATTTGATTACAGCAACGTGGATCATACGCCGCTACTTTCGCGTGCAACGCAATATTGGGTGTGATTCCTGTAGGGGCGCCTGAGAAGCCCACACTTGTGCCGTACAAGATCCACCACCAGGGACTCAGGTAAGGCAGGATTCAAGTAAGGTCATATTTCCCATGTGTTTATTTTGGTCCACTGACAGCGGTAGAGATCTGCAGAGGTCATCTAGCTGGACTGGGCAACTGGCAGAGAAACATTAGATACCATCTAGCTGGATTGGACAACTGACAAAGGAACAGTAGAGATCATCTAGATTCTAGATGGACTGCGAAATTGACAAACTAACAATAGAGGTCATCTAGATAGACTGGGCAACTGAGAAACGAACAGTAGGTGTCAGCTAACTAAACTGGACAACTGAGAAACGAACAGTAGGTGTCAGCTAACTAAACTGGACAACTGAGAAACGAACAGTAGGTGTCAGCTAACTAAACTGGACAACTGAGAAACGAACAGTAGGTGCCATCTAACTAGAATGGACAACTGACAAACGAACAGTAGGTGTCAGCTAACTAAACTGGACAACTGACAAACGAACAGTAGGTGTCAGCTAACTAAACTGGACAACTGAGAAACGAACAGTAGGTGCCATCTAACTAGACTGGACAACTGACAAACGAACAGTGGGTGTCAGCTAACTAGACTGGACAACTGAGAAACGACCAGTATAGGCAATCAAGATAGACTGGGCAACTGACAAATGAAAAGAAGAGGTCAGCTAACTAGACTGGACAACTGACAAACGAACAGTATAGGCAATCGAGATAGACTGGGCAACTGACAAATGAAAAGAAGAGGTCATCTAGATAGACTGGACAACTGACAAACGAACAGTATAGGCAATCGAGATAGACTGGGCAACTGACAAATGAAAAGAAGAGGTCATCTAGATAGACTGGGCAACTGACAAACGAACAGTATAGGCAATCGAGATAGACTGGGCAACTGACAAATGAAAAGAAGAGGTCATCTAGATAGACTGGGCAACTGACAAACGAACAGTATAGGCAATCGAGATAGACTGGGCAACTGACAAATGAAAAGAAGAGGTCATCTAGATAGACTGGACAACTGACAAACGAACAGTATAGGCAATCGAGATAGACTGGGCAACTGACAAATGAAAAGAAGAGGTCATCTAGATAGACTGGGCAACTGACAAACGAACAGTATAGGCAATCGAGATAGACTGGGCAACTGACAAATGAAAAGAAGAGGTCATCTAGATAGACTGGACAACTGACAAACGAACAGTATAGGCAATCGAATAGACTGGGCAACTGACAAATGAAAAGGAGAAATCATCTAAATGGATTGGGCAACTGACTGAGAAACAGAAGAGCTCTTTTTCCTGTACTGGGCAACAGACAAACGATCAGTAGAGGTCATATAGATGGACTGGCCAAAGACAAATAAACAGTAGAGGTCATCTAGTTAGTTTGCAACTGACAAATGAACAACAAGGTCATCTAGATGGACTGGGCAACTGACACACAATAGTAGAGTTCATCTCGCTAGACTGGGCAACTGACAAATGAACAGTAGAGGTAATCTAGCTAGACTGGGCAACTGACAAATGAACAGTAGAGGTCAGATAGACTGGGCAACTGATAAATGAACACTAGAGGTCATCTAGCTAGACTGGGCAACTGACAAATGAACAGTAGAGGTCATCTCGCTAGACTGGGCAACTGATAAATGAACAGTAGAGGTAATCTAGCTAGACTGGGCAACTGATAAATGAACAGTAGAGGTAATCTAGCTAGACTGGGCAACTGATAAATGAACAGTAGAGGTCAGGTAGACTGGGCAACTGATAAATGAACACTAGAGGTCATCTAGCTAGACTGGGCAACTGACAAATGAACAGTAGAGGTCATCTCGCTAGACTGGGCAACTGATAAATGAACAGTAGAGGTCATCTAGCTAGACTGGGCAACTGACAAATGAACAGTAGAGGTAATCTAGCTAGACTGGGCAACTGATAAATGAACAGTAGAGGTCAGCTAGACTGGGCAACTGATAAATGAACACTAGAGGTCATCTAGCTAGACTGGGCAACTGACAAATGAACAGTATAGGTCATCTCGCTAGACTGGGCAACTGATAAATGAACAGTAGAGGTCATCTAGCTAGACTGGGCAACTGACAAATGAACAGTAGAGGTAATCTAGCTAGACTGGGCAGCTGACAAATGAACAGTAGAGGTCATCTCGGTAGACTGGGCAAATGACAAATGAACAGTAGAAGTCATCTAGCTAGACTGGGCAAATGACAAATGAACAGTAGAGGTCATCTAGCTAGACTGGGCAACTGACAAATGAACAGTAGAGGTCATCTCGCTAGACTGGGCAACTGACAAATGAACAGTAGAGGTCATCTAGCTAGACTGGGCAAATGACAAATGAGCATTAGGAGTCATCTAGCTGGACTGGGCAACTGACAAACATACAGCAGAGGTAATCTAGATAGACTGGGCAACTAATATATGAACAGTTGGTATATGTAGACATCTTCTTTCGGGATTACTAACTGACAAAGAACAAGCCATATAAACTAATACAATATAACATATACGATTTACATCATGTCATGTGATGATATTGTAACAATAGCATATAATATTCAATTATGTAGTGCGATGCTATAACAACAATAGCTTACAATATAAAACTATTAATGAAATGATTTTATAACAATAGCTTACAGCGTTAAACTATGTAATGTGATGATATTTCAACAACAGCATGCAATGTCAAACTGAGTAATGTGATGATATTGCAACAATAGCATTCTGTATTAAACTTTGTAATGTGATCATGTTATAACAATATCATGAAATATTAAACTGTATACTGGTGTACTACAATGATATTACAACAACATCATACATTATTAAAATATGTAATGTGATGATATCATAACAATAGAATACCCTATTAAACTATATAGAGTGATGCTATTATAATAACATCATACTATATTAAACTGTGTAATGTGATATTACAAAATAGAATAAAATATTAAAAAGTGTGTGTGATGATATTACAACAATAGCATACACTATTACAATATATAATGGGGTGATATTACAACAATAGCATGCAATAGAAAACAATGTGACGTGATGATATCGTAAAAATAGAATACAGTATTGAACTACATAGTGTGATGATATTACAAAATAGCATACACAATGAAACTACGTATTATGATATTACAGCACTAGCATACACTATTGAACTATGTAATGTGATCATAAGTGATGTGATGTGATGATATGTAATGTGATGATATGTGATGAGATGTGATGGTATGTGATGTGATGATATGTGATGTGATGATATGTGATGTGATGATATGTGATGTGATGTGATGATATGTGATGCGATGATATGTGATGTGATGATATGTGATGTGATGTTATGTGATGTGATGATATGTGATGTGATGATATGTGATGTGATGATATGTGATGTGATGGTATGTGATGTGATGATATGTGATGTGATGGTATGTGATGTGATGATATGTGATGTGATGATAATGTGATGTGATGATATGTGATGTGATGTGATGTTATGTGATGTGGTGATATGTGATGTGATGATATGTGATGTAATGATATGTGATGTGATGATATGTGATGTGATGATATGTGATGTGGTGATATGTGATGTGATGATATGTAATGTGATGATATGTGATGTGACGATATGTAATGTGGTGATATGTGGTGTGATGATATGTAATGTGATGATATGCCATGAGACCGGCTCGTAGCGAAGCCATTACAGATGCAGTTCGTAATCCCGAAATCCATGTTCGAAACACAGTTGTGTCGGTGTTGTATGGCATGGTATGGGTGCTCGTCGTTCAGAAAGCAATGGCAGATTGGTGAATTTAAACTTGCCCATGAATCAGGAGCAGCCAAGAAATGCTTGGGTTGAATGGTAAGTCCCGTAAAGGATGTGCAATTAACTTTTTGAATGTAGTAATATTACAGCAATAGCATACACTACTAAACTATGTAATGTGGTGATATTACAACAATAGCATATACTATTAAACTATCTAATGTGATGATATTACAGCAATAGCATACACTATTAAACTATATAATGTGATGATATTACAGCAATAGCACAAACTATTAAGCTATGTAATGTGATGATATTACAACAATAGCATGCACTAATAAACTATGTAATGTGGTGATATTACACCAATAGCATACACTATTAAACTATATAATGTGATGATATTACAGCAATAGCATATACTATTAAACTATGTAATGTGGTGATATTACAACAATAGCATACACTATTAAACTATATAATGTGATGATATTACAGCAATAGCATATACTATTAAACTATGTAATGTGGTGATATTACAAGAATAGCATACACTATTAAACTATATAATGTGATGATATTACAGCAATAGCATATACTATTAAACTATGTAATGTGGTGATATTACAACAATAGCATACACTATTAAACTATATAATGTGATGATATTACAGCAATAGC
>JACEFZ010015459.1:190000-237500 GCA_014155875.1 Cepaea nemoralis
ATGGCTTGAGGAAAAGTGCTTAGAAATTGAAAGCCAACACAACAGTCAAAATACCAAATTAGTGCACAAAAGAATTCAGGAACTTACTAATAAAAGAACAAGTACATCAACAGGGTGTCTAAACACTGAAGATGGCAAAATCATAATAGAAAAAGACCAGATTCTACATGTATGGACAGATTATGTGAAACACCTTTATGATGATAACAGAGACGAACAGTATGATATTAGATTTAATAATGAAGGACCGCCAATTTTGGAGATGGAGGTTCGAAATGTTCTTAAGCATATGAAAGCTGGCCCGGTGCAGATAACGTCACAACAGAAATGATTAAAGCTTTAGAAGAATTTGGACTAGAGCAAGTCACCAGACTGCTGAACACGTTATATGATACTGGAGATATACCTGAATTATGTAACTCTGTATTTATTGCAATCCCAAAGAAATCAGGAACCTTGGAATGTGATCAACATAGAACAATTAGTATAATGAGTCACATCACAAAGATTTTGCTAAGAATTATCATGCAAAGAGTGAGGAAGAAGATACAACCTGAAATAGGGGAAGAACAATGCGGGTTTGTAGAAGGAAAGGGTACAGTAAATGCTGTGTATATGCTGCGAACAGTTATTGAACGTGCTATAGAAGTAAACAAGGATATACATCTTTGCTTTATTGACTATACAAAGGCTTTTGATAGAGTTAGACATGTCAGCATGGTGGATATGCTTGCAGATCTACAAATTGATGGGAAAGACATTAGACTTATAAAAAACATATATTGGAAACAACAAGCTGCAATAAGGATTGATAATGAAGTGGGACAGTATCAGTCAATTAAGAGAGGTGTTAGGCAGGGATGTGTGATGTCTCCAGATCTTTTTTCCCTATACAGTGAAAATATGTTCAGAAATGTAGAGGATATAAATGGAATCAGCATTGGAGGACGAAACATCAATAACATTAGATATGCAGATGATACAGTATTAATTGCAGACAATGCGCAGGACCTGCAACAATTAGTAGATGCGGTTGTTGTACACAGTGAGCAACTGGGGTTAGAATTAAATTGTAAAAAGACTCAGGTTATGGTCGTCACTAGGAAGGAAGAAGTGCCACAATGTAATATACAAGTAAATGGAAATATTCTTCAACAAGTGAATCGGTACAATTATCTTGGAACAGTCATAACATCTGATGGGAGATGCCTTGAAGAGATTAGAACAAGAATCGCCATGGCGAAAGTAGCCTTTAGCAAGATGAAAAACATTCTGACCAATAAAAAGATGTCAATTAGAACGAGAAAAAGAGTGTTGAGGGGATACATAGAGCCTGTTCTTTTGTATGGATGTGAAACTTGGACAATGAGCAGTCAAGCTGAAAAGCATCTGATGGCTGCAGAAATGTGGTTTCTAAGGAAAATGCAAAGAATACCATGGACAGACAGAAAAACCAATGACCAAGTACTGCAGGAGACAAATTAACATCGTAAACTGATTAGAGAAATTAGACGTAGACAGTCAAAATTTTTTGGACATGTTATGAGAAGATATGGATTGGAGAACTTAGTGACAACTGGCAAGATCGAAGGGAACAGACCAAGAGGAAGACCGAGAGGAAAATACCTGGATGGCTTGGCCACATGGCATGGACGAGACAGGAACACTGAGCTGATCCACGACTCTGGTGATCGAGTGAAATGGCGAGTCATGACCGTCCACGCTTTCCGGCATGGCACATGATTGATTGATTGATTGAATGATGTCCCCAGTCAAGGTTTAAAATGGTGCACTTCTTTTGATCACTGTCCCACAGGCTTTCTTTATCCCTTCATACATGCTTCTGATGTTTCACTTATCACTTGCATTTTCAATGGACTCACATAACTTGATCCAATATTCGTTTGTACATTGCCTTCCTATCTTTGCTTCAGCTCACTGAGTGTTACGCGATGTTATTTTCTTGTTTCTTAATAGCGCTATCTTCTTATTATCAATCAAAGGCTGCACTGTCTGGCTGTATGCCGCAAACCAGTCCTGCCTCTTATGATCCACGGTGCCGTAAACCCCTACCGGTGTTTCAAAAAGAATTTCCTAAATTGTATCCCACTTTTCACTTGCTGTACAAAGTTGTGATGTATCAGTGAAAGCGTCTTCATATTGCTGTTGAAACTCAAAGCACTTATCAGGGTCGTGGGTGTTAATAACATTAATCCTGGGGCTAGATTTGTGTTTAGCTGTGTAGATTCTCTTTGGTCTCAGTCTAACTCTTGCAACAACCAAAGAATTATCCGTATCACAGTCAGCACCATGATAACTTCGAGTTAATGATGTTTGGTACATATGTTGTCTCCGTGTGATGATGAAGTCCAGCTGATGCCAATGGCCAGATATTGGATGTTTCCATGTGACCTTATGCAGTTGTTTTGTTTTAACAAAAGAGTTAGTATTACATAGGTCATTTCTGGTTCAATACTCCAGCAGCCTTTGCCCATTTTCATTCATGCGACCGATGTTGTATTTTCCAAGGCACACTGGCCATGAACTCGAGTCCCTGTCCACACGAGCATTGAAATCACTGAGCATATAAATGTAGTCATATTTTGGAACTGCCTTGATCACAGTCTAACTCCTCATAGAACGAATACTTCACATCATCAGAGGAATCGAGTGGCGGTGCATATACAGTAATAATGGTTGGAAAACCACAAGAGGTTACCAAGCGCAGGGATAATAGTCTTTCATTACCTCCAGCTGGAATTTCAATCATTCCCGGTAGCGAATTCTTCACTGAAAAAGCCCACACCATGTTGCCTTTTTTCTGCCTGACCTCTACCCTTCCAAAAAAGGTGTAATCGTTTTCCCTGAGTGACCATCCTTAGCGAGGCGAGTCTGCTGCAGGCCAGCAATACATTTGTTAAGACGATTGAGTTCGGCATCAATCACAGCCGTTTTTCTCACTCACATCGTCAATAATTGTCATGTCAGTGAATAATCCTGGACAAATGGTTATTTTCCAGGTTGCAAGCCGTAGCTTTAGGTTCCTATTTTTATTTTTATTAGTACCTGGTGCATTGGTTTAATAGCCTGCAATTCAGATTTTCTCCTAGCCCCAAGCATCCATTTAAGCATGCAGGCTGTGGTGGATCAGCACCAAATTGGCCGGGGGCTGCCCAGCTTGAGGAGGGCGGTAGCTGATCACTGACACATGTATGTGTCTCCGGCCGTCAGAGGCAACCCGTCGCGCCCATGTCTACGCCAATTGACAAGGACTTATAACCCGTAAATATTAATTCCCGCTTTGATTCCGAGACCAAGGGTAGAGTTATACCTCTCCATAGCATAAAGACTGGGCTAAAATATAGAGACCATGTGTTGCCCATGCAGCATGATCCCTCTCTCGGCCTGCCTAGTTCACTCAAGAGGAAAGGTAACACCAATACATCTGGGACAAAGACAAGCTGCAGAAGCTGCCGGATCAGCAAAGAATTGCTCTAACTGTCCGCCTGTCGGAGCTTCGGTCTTAGACCAGCTGCCAACCAAGGCTTAGGGTCTGATCTGCCCTGTCATGTCAGTTTGCCTTTAGGGTGCATTTCCTCGCTACAGGATAAAGGCATGAACCATCCCAATTGCGCCCGAAGCTGTTGGCAAATTGCGGGGTGTTGGATTTGGTAAGTGCCACTCAATGAGTGCGCTCATAGAAAGCAAGTAGTACCGTCTACTGTCATACGGTAGCTCAGTCATATCTGACAAAGACCTGACTGACACACACATACACACACACACACACACACACACACACACACACACACACATATATATATATATATATATACATATATATATATATATATATATATATATATATATATATATAAGTAGTATGTTATCTAAAGGCCACACGGTTTATAGATCAGTGGTAAATTATCTACAGTCCACATGGTATAGATCAGTGGTATAATATCTACAACATACAGCTGAAGTAGAACCATAACGTGTACCCTTTCTGTTACAGGTATCCGCTGGAGAATGCTCCTGGCAATTATGTTTGTAACTGTGATAACACAAGTGATTGAAGAAGACAACTGCGGCTGTGCCATACATCTCATAACACGCAACATGGCACCAGACTAGGTTAAGTAACGTGGCTCAATATCCTACGGATACGTTCTTTGAAATGCTTAATAAATTTACACAGAAACACTGATACAATTTTGTTTATTATCAAGGTATTTAATTATTTATTAACTCCGTCAATTCACTCATTCACGCGTCTTGGATTAAAAATACAAGAGTGGAGTAAGTGGGTGTAGTAACAAATACATAATTATAATCTGTATAAACAATAAACAAAGATATTATTTTGTTACAACGAACAACACCGAGTGAAGCTGTGGTAGACACCCACAGTATATCCATTATCCGGGCTGTCTCTGATATACGTCGTTCCATGATTTCCATTATGGAATGTGCACTCACACACAGCAAGATAAAACATGTGGTTCACGCACCAGTACTACACAGCATAATAATCTTGATTCGCTTTGCCTACCCACATCATGTGTATTGCAGATGGTCTGATCTTATACAACCCCAATAACACAATGCATTGGGCGATTTGATCCTATAACGTACCATTTCTACTCATTTACCTGGGACTTTCAGTGAACCGTGATCAGCCACTACCCTGGTATCATCCCCTACCTCGGTCCCCATGACCCACAGACTATCACGGCTATGTATACAAGAGAATAAAGAATGCATTCGTGGTAGCAGTACAGCCTGGGATTCTGAGATAAGTAACAATTTGTTTCATATTTTCATGTTCTCTTCATTGCTCTCATTTGTCGTATTTTTATTCCTCTCATCCCGTCCTTATGCCTTAGTGTAATCACTGGAGGATCGTCTCCTGCACTATATATTGTGTTTAGTGCATGTGTTTTTTTGCTGATGACGGCTAGTCACCACAACGTCCTGTATGTGTCGTAATTCTGTTCTGTAAAGCTGCATTACTTTGTGTTATTTTATATTGTTTACATTTTCACAGCTTTACCGCATCTCATCTCATCTCATCATGTTCCTCTTGTACCTTGCGGTGTCGAGGTGAAGTATAAACTTCGTGATAGTGCCCGATTATGGGCTTCATATATCGACATTCCCATGGATTCTGCTATTCCCTCCGTCCAACGTTTACGTGGTCGGCCTCTTCCTCTGTTTCCATCTGGTCTGTACATCATTGCTTGTTGTGGCATGCTGTTGACTGGTAACCTACTTGCATGGCCAAACCATTAGACTTACTGCTTTCTAATAAAATCTAGTGCTGCTTTAACCCCCACTTTAGTCCTGATTTCTTCATTTCTGATCTTATCTCTTCTTAAAACGTAGAGTATTCTTCTCAGGAACCTCATTTCTGTTGTTGTGATTTTTCTTTTCTCTTTTTCTGTCATTGTCCAGGTTTGGCATTGGTAGCACAGAGTTGGTAGGAAGATTGTGTTGTAAAGTGCTTTCTTAGTAGTTATTGATACATGTTTGTTCTTTAGTATTGGTGCCATTTGTCCAATTAGTTGATTTGCCTTATTGCACCTATTTTCGATCTCGTCTTCTGATCTGCCATTTGATGATATTATACTCCCTAGGTACTTGAAACTCTTTACTTGTTTCAAGGGATGTTCGTTTAGGTTAATTGTTGTTGTTTGTTCTTCTTTAGTTATAGTCATTACCTCTGTTTTGCTTGTGCTAATTTTCATGTTATGTTCCCTACACATTTCGTTTAGACTATTCATGTGGTCTTGTAATTCAGCTTCTGATTTTGCTATTAGTGCTTGGTCGTCCGCAAACAGGAGTTCTCTAATGGTTAGATTTGCAGATGGTTCTTCTTCTGTGTTCTTGTAATGCGGTATTCTTGCTGTCTCTGCTTGGCTGGTTTCTTTACATATGTTGTCTATATATGTTATGGATAAGAGAGGGGACAGGACACAACCTTGTCGTACTTCAGATCTTAAGGTGAAGGGTTCTGAGTGTCCTCCAGTTGCTTTCACTGTTGTTGTATAAACGTATACATAGGTTTGTTAGATGTGTACTCACTCCATATTGTTTAAGGATTTCCCACAGTTTAAAAAGTCGCTTAAAAGTCGACAGGGTCGACTTCATCGCACCGGGGTTTATCCCAAAATGGCTCGGTCCCTTTCCGCAGCGCGGAAAGCGTCGCACAAAGCACGAACTCCGTAGCTTTTAGCGACGACCGAAACATTTAATTCGTAAACTGAAGGGTGCGGCCCGGAATCGAACCCACAACCGTCGAAGCACGAGTCAAACGGCTTGACCACTTCGCTACAGAGACTCAGAGACTCCCATACAGTTTGTTTCTATCTACCCTATCGAATGCCTTTTCTTGGTCGACAAAGGCTAAGTAGAGTGTTTCATTGAATTAGATTGATTTTTCGATAAGTTGTCTAAGAGCAAAAATGGCGTCTGTGCATCCTTTGTTTTTCCTAAATCCAAGTTGCGCTTCGCTTAGTTGGGGTTCTAAAGTAGTTCGTAATCTTTTTTCAAGAATTTTGCAAAATATTTTCCCAGTATGACTCAACAGTGAAATGCCTCTGTATTGTGTGCAATCTCTTTTGCTGCCTTTGTTTTTCCAAAGGTAATAGTAGAATTATATTATGTACAGGGCTAAGGCCATGGTAAATTTAAAATTATCGTAGTAATGCTGTACGAGTTCGGACATCATTAATACAGAACGTACAAAGAACGGCGAATGTCGCAAAATGTGCGCCACAAACCGGACTGGGAAATTAACACATGTGTCACATTCGCGCCACTAGTGTCATCATTTCGGGAGGAACGATTGCTACTCTTTAGTATATAGATGGTTAGTTATTGAACTAATATATTTACATAATAGTTACAGTGATATTCAAGCTAGATAGTTGTTAGTAAAGTATCCTTTTCTAAAATCTATGAGGCTTGAGTAAGGGTTGGTCACATAGTACGTCTACACTTTATTCTTTTATAAGAAGGTCGGTGCAGTTGGACTGTAATATTATGTGTAAATATAAATACATGTGTATGACAATGTAACTGGACTGTTGAGACAGTATACGTGTACCACGTGTTCACTTGAATTACATGTGACAGACGAGACTTCAACGGCTCCATCATCTGAATGAAAGGGTGGAACTGGTCATTTTTAACAGACCATTCACACGAGACTGCTATTATATTTTGTTGCAAATGGTTGTGTACCCAAAATTGATATAAACTACAGCTGGTTACAACAACACATCAACTAGCAACGTTTTCTAATCGCAAACTTGTACTCGTCGTGACTTACTTGCATCTAAGTACCAACTTGTACTCGTCGTGACTTACTTGCCATCTAAGAATTGTGAAATATTTCACTAAATTAAGTGCTGCTTAACACATAGCTTATATAGAACATCAAACTATGAACAGTGGAACAGTTAGTGAAAAATATTGACAATTTTAGAATAATATAAACCGAGGCAGCCCAGTCTTCAGCGTGAAAAGACGTGCGAATCATCATCGACTGAGGAGAAGGAGGAGAAACCAGACATCGAGATCCACGATTTCCAGCTGCGAGGACACACGCACACATTGGCACATTGCCGTCTTGACAGACGATAGTTTGTGCTTTAAAAAGGCATAATAACCTTTACCTATGGCGGTAGCGAATGTGACTGATAAGGCCAATTTGCGCTGTAAATGTCCGTTCACACTGGGTGCATGTGAACACTTGGTCATTTCCACCATCATGCACCATCTTACGTCTCAAACGCTCGGTGTGTGACTTATCTGCAATAATTTTCTCCTTTGTCTTTATTCCATTTCTGATGTTTGCCCTCCATGCAACACGTTCAGCGGTGACTTGCTCCCAATGTGCATTATCAATGCCTGTATCAATCATGTCCCGCTTACACACATCTTTGTATCGTAGTAGAGGCCGACCCTGAGATCTCTTACCCATCTGTAATTCACCAAAAAAGATGTCCTTTGGTATTCTACCATCATCCATCCTCCTAAGATGTCCTATCCATCTAAGTCTACGAAGACTGAGCATGGAATAAACCGTCACACAACCTGATCTTTCCAATACTTCAGTATTTGTGATTTTGTCTTGCCACTTAATACCAAGAATTCTTCGCAGACACCGCATATGAAAGCTGTTTAAATGTTTCTCTTGGTGTGAGTAAGTTGTCCAGGTTTCACTGCCATAAAGAAGAGTACTAAGGACACAGGCTTGATAGACAAGGACTTTTGTTTTGGCAGTAAGCTTCCTGTTCTCCCAGACTCTTTTTCTTAACCTGTTCATTGTTGTTGCTGCCTTACCAATCCGGATGTTGATTTCCTGATCTAGGGATAATTTGCTATTTACCACTGATCCTAGATATGTAAAATGGTCTACCATCTCTAGTTCGGCGTCGTCAATAAAGATTGATGGTACCCCATGTGCACCTTGTGACATAATCTGTGTCTTCTTTTTGCTAATTGTTAAACCAAATTCAGAACAAGCATTGGAGAATGCAGATAGTAGACATTGCAATTCTTCCTCAGAGTGGGTCGTAACTGCAGCATCATCTGCAAAAAGCAACTCTCTGATCAGTACCCTCCTAATTTTGGTCTTGGCCTTCAATCTCTGAGCATTGTAGAGGCCGCCATCTGAGCGTGAGTGAATGTATATACCACCATCCTGATCACGAAAGGCATATTTCAGTAGAAGTGAAAAGTATATTCCAAAGAGGGTGGGAGCTAGTACACAACCTTGCTTAACTCCACTCTTGATTTCAAACTCTTCAGAAGTTGCACCATCAAACTTGATTATACCCTTCATGCCTGTGTGGAACGATTCCACAATGGACAGAAGAGTTGGTGGGCAGCCAATCTTCTTTAGTGCCTTGAACAGACCCTCACGACTGACCAAATCAAATGCCTTTGTGAGGTCGATGAAGGCAATAAACAGTGGTTGATTCTGTTCACGGCATTTTTCTTGCATTTGTCGCAATGAGAATATCATATCAGTGGTAGACCGGTTCTGTCGAAAGCCACACTGTGATTCGGGGTAGACTTGATCTCCTAGGACTTGAAGTCTGCGCAGAACAATTCTGGCAAATACTTTTCCAACAATACACAGAAGTGAGATACCCCTATAGTTGTTGCAGTCGCTCCGATCGCCCTTGTTCTTGTACAGTGTTATGATGCTTGAATCTTTGAAATCCTGTGGGACTTGTCCTTCTCGCCAGCATAGCTCTATTAGCTGGTGGATCTGTAGAGTGAGTGTGTCTTGCCCACTCCTGATAACCTCTATTGGAATCCCATCCTTACCTGGAGCCTTGCCAGATGCAAGTTCATTTATAGCACACTTAACTTCTGTTATGGTGGAAAGTGTGTCAAGTTGGTCAAGAGTTGGTAGAGCCTCTATAGCGTTGAGGGCATCATCCGCTAGTTTGGTCTCACTTGAGTAAAGCTCCAAATAGTGCTCTACTCATCTGTCCATCTGCTGTTTCTTATCAGTGATGATTTCCCCAGTCAAGGTTTTCAATGGTGCACTTCTTTTGATCACTGGACCACAGACTTTCTTTATTCCTTCATACATGCTTCTTATGTTTCCCTTATCATTTGCGATTTGAATGGACTCATATAACGTGATCCAATAATCATTGGCACACTGCCTGGCAGCCTTTTGCACATCCTTCCTAGCTTGCCTTAGCTCATTCAGAGTGTTACGCGTTGGTCTTTCCTTGTTTCTTAAGAGAGCTTTCTTCTTCTTATCAAGCAAGGGCTGCAGAGTCACGCTGTTTGTCTCGCTGCGAGGACAGGAAGTCGAAGAACAACTGTCTGCCGCACCACTACCATTAACTATATGCAACATAGACTAGGGACACAGTAGACAGCCTACGATTTAAAGTATTAGAATAAATATAAATCATCATGTGCAATGGCGATAAGCGTGATCGGTTATGTTTCGTCAACTCACGACATCACCAGAGTCGTGGATCAGCTCAGTGTTCTTGTCTCGACCATGCTACGTGGCCAGGCTATCTAGTTATTTAATTCTCTGCCTTCCCTTGTTCATTTCCCCACAATCTTGCCCCTTGTCACAACATTATCTAATGTATCTCCTTTCATAACGTGTCCCAACAAATTGTGATTGTCTGCGTTTACGACTTGTGTAACTATCATAAATGTATGGTAATCACCCTGCAAGCCTACACGAGTGTAAATGTCTCTCTGGATATCTACGTGTCTTTAATCACCATAACATATGAGTACAGCAATGAAGGTCATACACATACAATGTCTTAGAAACTACATGTTGTCTAATGTTCAATGAGACAAACACGAGAGTCAGACATTTGGTAGCCGAGCTAGCCAGTGGATGTAATCATGTATTCATGGCTTCTCTACATCACAGCGGTGCATGAAATATGACCTGACATGGAATTTTGATTGGGGAGATGGCACATAGTTTGATGTCTACTCATTATCATAATAATGACATGTAAATGAGACCATCCCCAATATAAATGTATATACAAAGAACATAGACTTATTTGGATTGTCTACACAAAAGCTATCGTTTGAAACATGGCCACGCTAACTAATTCAACTCCTCCGAAGTCGGAGAGTGTCTGCCTGTACGGCGAGGAACCACCAGTCTGCACACCAATAAGCCAGACATGGGACAACGGATACTCACGCAAAACTCAGGTCCTTTATGACATCACACTGATGCTGGACAACAGGATGTCTTCATCCGACATACAGGACTTTATGTTGGAGCTCAAGCCAACGAACACAAGCAAAAAAAAAAAAAGCAAGCACTAATTCAACTACCTTGGTTAATACATACCAATATCTATCAGTATATGTTGTTATCTGACTATCGGCTGCGCCATTTATCTAAGATAATCATATGATATGACATGGTAAACCCAACTTGTCATTTATTTATTCTATCTAATATAACCTGATGATACCCCATGGTAAACCCATTTTGCCATGCATTATTTTATCTGATATAACCAGATGGTATCACTTGGTAAACCCAAATGACCTTACTGTCACTATATTGCATTAATTAACATCACAATGTGTCATGCCGGTAAGCGTCTCTCTCTCTCTTCCCAGTCCCACGTGATCACCTGTCCTGGGTTAAGTCTGTGTTCCTGTCCTAGTTATTATGTTTGGCCAAGTCATCCAGGTTTCAACTCTTTGTCTTCCAATTATTCTTTTTCCGATAAATCTTGCCAGGAGTCTGTGCTTTAAATTATTCTTTTGTAATGCTGTCTTGAAAGATAACAGTTTGTTTTTCAAGTATACTTCTCCTCACAATATACTATACACATATAGATTGCCCCAATTTACATATTCTCTAACAATTCCCGGTAAACAAATGTATGTGGTTCTTGAAGGACTGCCTCATTCTTGTTTCAGTCTGTAATGGGATTCTTGCAAATGTGTCTCTGAGATCACATGTCCATTGTCATGTCCATGCTTGATTACTGATTGTTGATGTTTCACATAACTACAACAGTATATCTACTATATAGCAATGCAACAGTTTGTCTCATTCTTTCATTCATTCAATAGCATGTCCTTTGCAGAACTTCGCTCCCATAACAACCTTCCGGAAAACCTCTCGACCATAAGCAAGATGTCCCGCATTCGATACATCCATCTGGAGATCATCCGCCACATCCTGCACCCATCTTCTTTTTGGCCTTCCTCTTCCAATCTTCCCAGGCATATGCCCCTTCATTTTTGTTCTTTCCAAACTTTCGTGACGCTTCAAGTGACCAAAATATTAACATTTTCTTTGTTTTATCGTTTTTAATAGCTAACCTTCTTCAATATTCAGCTCTTGAAGTATTGATGTATTTGTTCTTTTCTTTACCCAAGATATTCTTAGAACTCGTCTATAACATTTATATTTAAAGGCATTTATGCGCTGTTCAGCTTGTTTAGTAAGTGTCCAGGTCTCACAGGAGTATGTTGCAATGGGAAAGATGCATGCTCTTAAAAATCTAATTTTTGTAGTTCTGTCTGTCCCATTCCATAATTTATTCAGTTGTTTTAGTCTTTGAAGAGCAATTGATAGTAGTCGTTTAATTTCTTTCATTGTGTCACTATTGTTGGTAATCACTGACCCAAGATATTCAAAATTTTCCACCACATCCAATTGTTCCTCATTAACATATATTTCTTTCTCCATAGTGGTTTTATCTGTATGCATTATCTTTGTTTGTGCTATGTTAAGATACAAGTTGTGATTTTCACTATTCAATTGGGTTGAGGCTATTCAGTTTTCTATACCAGTCTGTGCTGTGAATAGCAATACTGTATCATCAGCATACCGAATCTCTGGTAAGTTATGACCACCAATATTTAGGGCATCATATTGCTCCCTGTTTATATCATCTCTTACATTTCTCATTATATTTTCGGCGTACAGGTTAAACAAATAGGGGGACAGCACACATCCTTGACGAACTCCTTGCTTGATGTCAAACCAATCTGATGTCTCGCCATCTATTCTAACCGCTGCTTGTTAGTCTAGATAGAGCATTCTTATGAGTTGTATTACATGTGGAAAGCACATATTCCTCATGATTTCCCAATGTTTCTGATGTTGTACACAGTCAAATGCCTTTGAATAATCCACAAAACATGAGAATAATTTTACATTAAATTCTCTGCACTTCTCTATTATTACACGCATGTTGAGAATGTGATCTCTTGTTAATCTTCCCTTTCTAAATCCAGCTTGAACCACGTTAATTTTTTCTTCCATTTTCTTACGAAGTCTTCCCATTATGTTTTTAGTAGAATTGTATTTGCATGACCGATCAGGGCAACCGTTCTATAGTTGGTGCATAATTTCAGGTTGCCCATTTTTGGTATTGGAATGAAGATAGTTCTCCTACAATCTTTTTGCCATATACAATATTTCCATATCTTTTTACATAATGCGTGATAGATTTGTATGCTTTCTTCTCCTCCCGCTTTAATTAGCTCAGTTGGTATCCCATCACATCCAGGTGATTTACCATTCTTCAGGTTCTTTATTGCCCATGCAATTTCATCTAATGAGGGTTCAGGTTCTGTCACTTCTGTCGTTGGCTCATGTATCTCATTCATATCCTCACTGTCACTCATATCATACATTCCACTGCAATACTCCTGCCATCTTTCTATAATTTTTCTAGATTCTGTTAAGGTATTTCCCATCTTGTCACAGATACCATTCAATTGAGGTTGAAAATTTCTTGTCAGTAACTTCATTTCTTTGGACATTTCGTAATCTCTTCCAGTCTTATAATATTGCTCTATTCTGGTACAACAATCTTTTATATATTGCTTTTTGTCTTTTATTGTATTCTATCTTATTTCTCGAGTTAAAGATTTATACTTCATACTGCTATTATCGGATTCACCTCCTTTCTGTTTCAGTTCCCTTCGTTGTTTTATTAATTCTAACGTGTCTGATGTAATCCATGCCTTAAGTTGCTTTTTCTTGGTCGGAATTAAATGTTTGGCTGCAGTTATCAAGATATCTCTAGCTTGTACTGCCTGTTCATCAAGTGCCATTTCATCTTGTACAGACATCAAGACCCCCAAAGCAATTCCTAACTTCTACAGTGTATGCATCCGGTATTTTTGTGAGAAAGTTTTTTGAGTTTTACTTTCAGACCTTCTTCTAATAACTAATGATCTGTATCACAGTCTGCATTTTGTAGGGTTTTTGCAGATGTTATGCTTGATGTCCATCTTCTTTGTATTGGGGTCAGTGTTGAGAGGTAGGAGAAGTGCCTGGGGGTTCTTGGCAAAAACTAATGGTCGGCGTTTGGTGCAGGAGAGCCTGGCGTATGATGATACTACATATAGCTTAAGAATGGAGGTGGAGGCGGTCAGTGCAGCTTTCCGCTGGATAGAAAACACGATACATACACACATTGTGATTGTAACTGACTCAGAAAGCATGCTGCGAAGGGTGAGAACAGGCAAGCTTCGTGCAGAGTGGCTTGCTTCGCTTCGGAGGTCACGGGTAGCAAGCATCACCTGGATCTTTTCTCCTGGCCATGCCGGTGTGCTGGGGAATGAACAGGCGGACAGATTGGCTGGCTCGGCAGAACTTGGTGGAGTATTGATGCATGACAAGGCAGATGTGGTTGCGGCCTTGTGGGAGCACGTGTACATCTCGGAGGAGCAAATGGATCACCATAGTCTATTTAGAATGAGGCAGCGAGGAGTGACGAGGGGATCTGGCCGACGCTCGATGCTCAGAGGAAAGGCGAGACGGACATATAATCAGATTGCTACTGGAACTATTAGTGTTGGAACTCTTCGCTGGCTGTTGGGGATGGGGACGGAGCGCTTATGGGAATGTCCCGAATGCTGTGATGTCGGTTCCTAAATCAATCAATCAATCAATTCTTTGTATTGAAATATAATTTATCTGATTTTTGATAATACTGTCTGGAGACTTCCATGTGAAGAGTCTTCTTGGGTGTTGTTTAAAAAGTGCGTTGGCTATCATTAACTCATTTTCTGTGCAAAATCCAATTAATTTGTCACCTGCATCATTTGTGTTTCCCAATCCAAATTGTCCTAAAACGTGTCTCTCATTTTCAGCTCTTCCTGTACCTACGTTTGCATTAAAATCTCCCAGTATTATTGCTATATCATTATGACCAATCTTATTTAATGTGTCTTGCAGTGTGTTGTAAAAATCTTCAATTTCGTCCTCCTCTGCTGTTGAAGTAGGTACACATATATGTACGAGTGTTGTGTAAGGAATTGGCAGAGGGTGCAGAGAGCAACCAATTCAGTTGACACAGAATTGGAAGAGGCTGAAAGGTATAAAAAAGTAAAGGTGCAGGGTTTTAAACTCCAGGCAGCAGAGGCAAAGAGAATTAAGTGGGAACAGTTTATCAATTAAGTCGGTGGGGATGTGACATTTGGAAAATTCTGGAGGCTGTACCGGCATATGAAGAGACAGGTGATGTCTGGTACACATGGCACCGTTTATGATGATAACAACCGACCTATGACAACTGACAAGAACAAAGGGGAGGCTCTTCTTGCGCGATTTGTAAAATAGGCGGATCAGCAAGATAGGGCTATTAGAGATAACGTCAGAGAAGCCTTGTCACGGGTCACTAGGAAGGAGGACTGTGAGATTAAAGTGGAGGACATTAGACGGGTACTGAAGCGGGCTAAAGACAGCGCCAGGTCAGGATGGGGTGAGGTACTCCCATATGAGGAACATAAATGATGGGGACATGGAGTAGATGGCTCTTTGTTTCAACCTAAGCATCAATACGACGGAAATACCCCACGATTGGCTGCATAGCTACCTGGTCCCCCTCCCATAGCCAGGTAAGGATCACTCCAGTCTTAATGTATACCGAATCATAACCCTGTAAAACACGTATGGCAAAGTCCTCGAAACAATAGTAGCACGCAGGCTCCAGCAACATTTGGAAAGTCGGAATTTGCTTCTCCAAGGACTCGGGAGCTACCGGCCGGGAAAGGACACCTGTGCCAATACAGCAAATTTTGCATTCGGTGTCTATGAGGGCTTCCTGGATAAAAAGGAGGAAGTGGCGGTAGCTCTTGACCTGGAGGATGCGTATAACAGGGTTAGGTATGATCGGTTAATACACAAACTGTTGGACATGGAGGTCTGCCCTTGCCTTGTTAGATGGGTTGCTGCAGTCCTTTATGAGCGTAAGGTTGCATAGCGCATGGGTTCCTGGACTTCTGACCCCTGTACTATTACACCTGGGTTGCCGCAGGGATCTGCCTTGTCCCCAGTGCTCTTTAATGTCTACACCAGCAAAATAGCAGCTATTGAGACACCAGGTGTGGGTAGAATCTTGACATTTGCAGATGATGTGCCGGTGTACAGACAGGGCAGGGACAGGGCCAGTTTGGCGAAAGACTTACATTTGGCGGTAAACAGTGTGGTGGAGTGGTGCAGGGACGCAGGGGCCATTGTAAACCCAGACAAGGCATCGGTTGTGTGGTACTCCTTGGATAACCGGATCGTCAAGGCAGACGTCCCAGATATTATGTTGAATGGATGTCCTCTTAGTCGAGAGAGTAAATTGAAGTACTTGGGTATCACCTTTGACAGGTGTTTGTCTTTTAAGGATCATGAGGAGGCTTTGGTGGTGAAGGCTGGTAGGGGACTTAATGTATTGAGGGCTATGGCAGCAACCTGGATAGATCAGAGCATGCTTTACAGGCTCTTTCGGCAGTTAATCATTTCTGTCATTGAGTACGGTTTCGGGCTGCTGACAGTATCAAAGAGCCAGCTTGAAAGGTTGGAGCGCATACAGAATGCTGCCATGCGGTTAATCATGTGGTGCACAAAGGACACACCAATTATTTGCATGAGGCATATCCTGACGCTACCAACAATGACGGATAGGCATAGGGTCCTTCAGGCTAAATGGTACCTGAGAGTTGGCGCAGACAGGGATCACCCGCTGCATGCAGCAATGGATATGGTTAAGGGTCATAGACTACGACGAGGCAGAACTTTCTATAAGACGGGTGTGTGATCTAGAGACCACCAATCGTGGAAGAGAGTTGGTTGAAGTCCCGGATAACATGACGGACTGGCACAATGTAATAATAACACTGGGTTGTGAGCGCAGAGAATGGGCAGCGGACCGCACTGAGTTTGAAGTGCAACAGCTGATCCAGAGCAACACACATCAAGGTGACATAGTCATCTACACCGATGGGTCAGTGGTGAGAAACAGACGTAGTGGCTGGGGCTTTATTGCAAAGGGTAATGGGCGAGTCTTGAAAAAGGAGAGTCTGGAATATGAGACTACGTCTTCCAGCATGAGAATGGAGGTGGAGGCCGTAACAGCGGCATTCCGGTGGCTAGAGGAGACAATTGCAACTTAAGTTGTATTCATTATGGATTCGAAGAGTATGCTTAGCAAGGTGGAGAAAGGAATGTTTGTGTGTGGAATGACTCTCGTCGCTTCAGAGGTCACAGATTGTGTGAATTGTATGGATATTTTGCCATGGCCATGCGGGTGTACGAGGGAATGAACAGGCTGATAGGCTAGCAGGGAATGCACCTCTTGGTGGTATCTTGCCTATGAACAAGGGGGATGTGGTCGTGCGCTTGTGGGACCAGGTGGAGAAGGCGGAGGAACAGATTGAGAACCCATATGTGGAAAGAATGTGACTGCGGGGGATCAGCAGGGGTTCTGGAAGAATCTCAAAACTGAGACGGAAGACCAGGAGAACTTTTAATCAGATAGCGTTGGAAACGATTAGTAGTATGACTCTTCGCTGGCTGTTGAACGAGGGGACTGAGCACGTATGGGAATGTCCTGAGTGCAGTGATGTCGGTTCTTAACTCATCTCAACTCAAATTATATGAATCAGCCACCTTGTCCCTGCATGTATGTGCAGATCGCCATCTGTTTCTAACATTGGACGCGTAGATACTTCTAACAATGATTGATGTCGTTTGAAGACGTGACTAGTTTAATACGTTTCGCCGGACATATGAACGTGCTAATATATAAGCGTTGCATAAGTCAGATTGACGGGTTCCGGAACAATGGTGAAATTGGATTTTTACGGAGAACGAAACATTGTATGAATCGCCTTTCTTATTATCGAAAATTGGTGATTTAATTTATCTGAACTTCTTTTATTGCTTTTGTTTATAAAAAAAAAGAGAAATGTCCGAGTTGAAATACAAAGTCTTTACGCATATTCTCGTCTATGTTTCCCCTTTATTGAGATAGGTAGTGACCCGATATGGAATGCAGTATCAGAGGGCAACCGACTTGCATTTCGTTGTAGTATACTATGTAGCAAAAAATGTTCTTCAAATGCTTCTACAACAGACGACATCTGGGAATGGCTATTCTCATTCGCGACAGCATGGTGGCTTCAGAGCTAGACATGTCCAGTTGGGACAGTGACGATATACAAATACAGGCGTTGAGAGTTCAATCCAGTCTACCATTCGTGTTGGTTAATGTTTATGCCCGCAACACGAGTATGGATTCCCAGAAGCGGCATTGCTTAAGTGACATGTTAGGTCACGAGAGAAACGTTATTTTTCTGTGGCGATTTCAACGCTAAAGGCAGATCGTGGGGAAACATTTCCTCCAACACACAGGGGGAGGAGCTCGAGGCTGCAATTGAAACCATTGACCTGGTTTGCATCAACAGTGGCTGTATCACCAGGACAGCAGGCCATCCATGCGATGAAGACAGTGCTATTGATCTAGCGCTGGTTTCTCCTTTACTTACGACAATGTGTAGATGGGGTGTCCTAGGACACCACGGCAGCGACCACCACCCTTGCAGCATATTGGTGGAGAAAGGCAGAATCAGGCAGCACAAGCTAACGGTCAAGACTTTCCAGTATGAAAATACAGGGCAAGATGTGGTGAGTAAAATAAGACGTGACAAACTCAAAAAGATTCAGGGCCGCAAAAAAAGCTGGGAGCAGCCACCTTGGTGGGATTTCGAGGTGGAGAAGGCTTGGGTGGATAAGCGTAGTGCTGTAAGGAGACAGCAAAATGCCAAGAAGAACAGAGCTGGCCATCCTAGCCCCTGCATGCACTTAGAAAGGAAGATGCACACAAAAGTAAGCTATTTTAAAAAAAAAAAAAACTGGTCAAGGTGGTTAAAAGTGAAAAATGGGAAGGGATGTGTCAAAGAGTAAGCACAGACAAGTCACTGAAATTGTTCTGGCGACTACATAAAAGCATGAGTGGTGTAGTCAAGAATAAGAGCATTTCTGACTTCCAAGGTACTGACCTCATCTGGCAGAGGACTGACGAGAACAAGGGCAAAGCCCTCGTTGAACGCTATCTAGAGCAGAGCAACCAGACAGACATGGGAGGCCAACATTTTTCCAAGGAGGTCAGTCAGACAGGTGCAAGGCCCAGAACACTTCGGATGAAGACACAGTGACAGTGAAAGAAATCAAGGCTGTACTTCGACGATCAAAAAACAGCGCTCCAGGGCCTGATGGCATAAGATACGACGACATTAATACATTGGCACCTTGCCGTCTTGACAGACGATAGTTAGTGCTTTAAAAAGGCATAATAACTTTTAACTATGGCGGTAGCGAGTGTGACTGATAAGGCCAATTTGCGCTGTAAATGTCCGTTCACAGTGGGTGCATGTGAACACGTGGTCATTTCCACCATCATGCACCATCTTACGTCTCAAACGCTCGGTGTGTGACTTTTCTGCAATAATTTTCTCCTTTGACTTTATTCCATTTCTGATATTTGCCCTCCATGCAACACGTTCAGCGGCGACTTGCTCCCAATGTGCATTATCAATGCCTGTATCAATCATGTCCCGCTTACACACATCTTTGTATCGTAGTAGAGGCCGACCCTGAGATCTCTTACCCATCTGTAATTCACCAAAAAGATATCCTTTGGTATTCTACCATCATCCATCCTCCTAAGATGTCCTATCCATCTAAGTCTACGAAGACTGAGCATGGAATAAACTGTCACACAACCTGATCTTTCCAATACTTCAGTATTTGTGATTTTGTCTTGCCACTTAATACCAAGAATTCTTCGCAGACACCGCATATGAAAGCTGTTTAAATTGTTCTCTTGGTGTGAGTAAGTTGTCCAGGTTTCACTGCCATAGAGAAGAGTACTAAGGACACAGGCTTTATAGACAAGGACTTTTGTTTTGGCAGTAAGCTTCCTGTTCTCCCAGACTCTTTTTCTTAACCTGTTCATTGTTGTTGCTGCCTTACCAATCCGGATGTTGATTTCCTGATCTAGGGATAATTTGCTATTTACCACTGATCCTAGATATGTAAAATGGTCTACCATCTCTAGTTCGGCGTCGTCAATAAAGATTGATGGTACCCCATGTGCACCTTGTGACATAATCTGTGTCTTCTTTTTGCTAATTGTTAAACCAAATTCAGAACAAGCATTGGAGAATGCAGATATTAGACATTGCAATTCTTCCTCAGAGTGGGTCGTAACTGCAGGACGACATTAATAGGTGTATCGACAACGAGCTAGAGGAACTAGCAGATATGTACAACAACAGTATAGGGAGTGCTAGCATCAAGGAGGAGTGGTTACGCAGCTATCTGATTCCCTTGCCGAAGCCTAGCAAAGACCACATAAAAATTCAGGGATATCGAGTTATAACCATGCAGAATACAATAGGCAAGCTGCTTGAGAAGTTAATTGACAGGAAAATATCAAGCCAGCTAGAGAAGCAAGGTGTTTTACCACCTTCCCTGGGTGGGTACCGTCCAAAAAGAGAAACCTGGACCAATGCAGCCGTTTTTGCCCATGATGTCTATGAAGGTTTCCACTCAGGCATTGAAACCTTTGCTGCAGCGATCGATCTTGAGAACGCCTACAACAGAGTACCATTGGATATTTTAATGCTTCAGCTTCTTGAATTCAAAACAAGTCCTCTCCTCTTTAGTTGGATCGCTGCAGCCCTCTTCCAACGGAAAGTAGTTTTTAGATGTGGCAGTTGGACTTCGGAACCAACAACAATATATCCTGGCCTACCACAGGGATCACTATTATCTCCAGTAGTGTTCAACGCCAACACAGTGCGAATCACAAGTGAGCAGAACACTGAACCTAGTAGGACATTGTCATATGCCGATGATGTTTTAGTGTATCGTCTGGATAAGGAGGGACTGGTCATATCTGTCGAGTACGCGATGGCAATCATGACTCTCAGCTATAAGCAAATAGAAAGGATGGAAAGGATACAGAATGAAGCTATGCGCATTATTCTTAGATGCACAAGAGATACAGCATGCAGGGCGATGCGCTACCTTCTTGATTTTCCAACCATTGAAGACAGAATACAAGTTTGCAGGGGACGCGCCTACCTCAGAGTTAACGCAAACACACAACATCCACTGCATAGTGAAATTATGAAGGTGAAGGGCAGCAGTCGTGGATGGGTCAAGCCGAAGACATTCTTCAACAGATGTGTTCACCTGAGGACTTGGCAAGGATTGGGTACAAGTGCCGACAGATTTCTGCATATCCTTTTCAGTTTGCATCCAACTAGATAGAAAATGCAGACAAGAAAATCCGGCTGCTGTGGAGGCTGAAGCACAAGTGTTGATTTTCGAGAATTCTCTAGACGGTGATGCTGTCATCTACACAGATGGGTCGGTCGTCCGACATGTGAGAAGCTCATGGACCTTTACGGCTCAGGCCTGAGGGAGAATTGTGAAGGAGGACTCTGGTGCTTTCACTGAGACCACAAGTAGCCTGAATATGGAAGTCATAGCAGTAAGTAAAGCAATAACATGGCTCGAGACACAGACATTCACTAGGGCATGTTTCCTTAGCGACTCAATGAGCATGATCAAGAGGATAGAGGTGGGGTGGATCCGAAGAGAATGATTGCTGCCTCTGGAGCGGTCTCGGCTGGCAAAGATTAGTTTCATCTTCGTGCCAGGGCATGCGGGAGTACAAGGAAATGAGCGGGCTGACAAGCTCGCAGGTAAGGCTACGGTGGCGCGCGGACGCGCCATCGACCAGGCCGACATTCTGAATGCTCTACGAGAAGTAAGACTTTTGCGTGAACCAAGTAATGGCTGTGAATCTACAACCATGGCCAGACTGCGAGAACAACAAATTAAAATATCGGTGGCCAAACAAGAACACTACGCAGGAAGCCAAAGAAGATTGATAAACCAACACAGAACTGGCGTCGTTAGCCGCTACACGCTGCGGGATTTGTTGAGGAGGGGATCCGAGCACTTATGGACTGAATGGTTCGATGTGCAGTGTGAATGATCTGTCGACTAACTATCTAACTAGCATACTATGTAGCAATACACCAGCATATCTACTATATTACAATACGACAGTTTTTTTTACTGTATAGCAATAGAACATGTATCTGCTATATAGCAACACAACAGTATGCCTACTGTATAGCAACACAACTGTTTCTGTTTTTACTTTATTGCAATCAACATATTTTGTGTGATATTCACTGGCACAGGAACGGAGCATAATGGGGACGACACGTTACCGTGAACATCGACTAACTAACTAAATAACTAACTAACTAACTAACTAACTACCTAACTAACTAAATAACTAACTAACAACTTATTTTTTATTGGTGAACACTCTTTCCTTAGAAATAGTTGCTTATAGAAGAGCTCCGGGTTGATAAGATAGTGGACATGTTTGTATTCATATGTTACTGTCTGTGTGCATCCATATTTAGCGTATGTTTTTATCCATGCGTTACTTTGTTATAATTCAATTCTTACTGTATGTTTAATCCATGTTTTTGTCTCCAAGCGTTACTTATGATTTTATCTATGTGTTATTGCATATTTTTATCCATATGTTACTATGTGTGTGTATCCGTGCATTACTGTTTGTTTATAGCCAGGTCATCATCGGTGACTTTAATCCTAAAGTAGGAAATCAAGGCTATGAATGCACAGTAGGTAAAGATGGTTTGGAAAAAGGAAATAAGATAGGATATAAATTTGCAGAATGGGCAAAATAGCATGGTCTGTTTTCAAAAACACCTGATGTAAGCAACATCCAAGAAGATTATGGACAATGAGGAGTCCTGACAGCAGTATTCGAAACCAGACTGATTACATCCTGATTAGCATAAGGTTTCGAAATGCGTTCACAGTCGCAAATGTTCTAAATGCAGACAGTTACAGTGATCACTGACATAGACACTGAAAATAATAGGTATTGTTATACATGGACTTAGCCAAACTGTTATATTGTCAGTAAGCACCACGAAACAAACAGGAAATCCAAGTCCAATTATCACGCGAGATGGGTTCTTTTGTGTTATTTAGTGTTCTTCTACTATTCACATGTTTTTCATCAACTCTTGGTAAACATAAAGAACTATCACACTAACGTTCACTTACATTACGATTTTAAAATAAACTATAATACAGGTAGCACGATGGTTGTGTCATATGTCACTGATGGAAACGTGACCACTCCAGCTCGGACCACATTCAACGTACGAATGACGCGTAAATGTGTCACGGTGCCTGGCTCGTGTTTGTTTTGTTTTTTTTCGACGCCGTAATGTGTTAGTGTGATGTATAATCAACTCTAAGTCTTGACTCATCACTTTTCCTTACATCTGAGTCATGAAACATCACCATCGGGCTTATGGAAAATGCGTATCATTTTTAATAATGACGTCATTTTTTAATTAACTTAATTAGAACAAGAGTTGCCATTGTGAAGGTGGCCTTTTGCAAGATGAAAAACATACTGACCAATAAAAAGATATCAATTGAAACGAGAAAATGAGTGTTGAAGTGCTACATAGAACCTGTACTTTTGTATGGATGTGAAATATGGACAGTGAGCAAACAAGCTGATAAACATCTGATAGCTGTGGAAATGTGGTTTTTGAGGAAAATGCAAAGAATACCATGGACAGCCAGAAAGACCAATGAACAAGTCCTTAAAGAAACAAATATCGTAAATTGATTTGAGACATTAGACTTAGATATTCAACATTGTTTGGGCATGTTATAAGAAGAGATGGATTGGAATACTTGGTGACAACTGACAACATCGAACGGAAGAGACCAAGTGGAAGACTGAGAAGTATATACCTGGATGGCTTGGCCACAGTAAATAAACGAAAAACGTCTCTTAATCTTGCAATAATTTACTGTAATATGACTGGTGTAAATTACCTGTTGGTTTGCAGTAAACAACTGCCAAATGTTTTATACCTGCAACCCCCCCCCCCCCCCCCCCTCCACCAACCCATGTGTCTGAACCTATACCATGCACCCAGTCTGCCTCGTCAATGTTGTCAAATGAGAACATTGTCAGTGGATATTATTAATGTATCACAGCTGAGCGACGGCTCATACATATATCGGTGACACATCTACCAGCTATGTACCTGCACAGAATAATCAACACCAAATATGTAAACAGCGCATACTTAACAACTTCAAGTAAACAGCTCACATCCTTTAGGGCGGGTAGCTTTTTGTTTGTATCGATGTTTCTTGTAAACGCTATTTTGGACATGTTCCATAGATGTATAATTTCCTACATGTCAACAAATAGAGTGTAAAACCGTATGCCATGATGACATTACCTAGGGCAACTGGTTATACAATCTGCATTAATATAACGCCAAAGGACATTTGGAACTTTTTGTTATACCTCTGAACTAAATTCTAAAGAATTCCATTCCAATGTGATTGAAGCCATATAGAAACTATTGTGATGTGTATAAGTTGTGCACATACAATTATATGCCCCGACTATTTATAAGCTGTCTCTCGTTGCTGTTTGTCCCATTCGGAGAGAAGAATTGACAACATGCAGCTTCTCAGAATTTGTGTATTTCTGGCCTTCATTGCTGTACTCAGATGTTATGGTGAGTGAACAGACATGAATTCACAAATGAACATATCCAGATACTCATGAGCCACACACAATTTTAGACTAGCGCGTTGTTTAAGAAATTACACACGACTACACACACACACACACACACACACACACATATTATATATATATATATATATATATATATATATATATATATATATATGTGTGTGTGTGTGTGTGTGTGTGTGTGTGTATGCAAAACAGAGTAAAAGAAAGGAAATAGGAGATAGAGAAGGTGGAGGTGTTGTGTATTAAACACAGAGAAGAGGGGGAGAGAGAAAAGGAAAGATGAGACTGGTTGTCGTTCGTTATTCGCGTCCTGACCAAGCGCTTTCCTCAACGCTACAATATAATGAGAGAGAGAGAGAGAGAGAGAGAGAGAGAGAGAGAGAGAGAGAGAGAGAGAGAGAGAGAGAGACAGAGAGAAACAGAGAGAGAGACAGAGAGAGAGAGAGAGAGAGAGAGAGAGAGAGAGAGAGAGAGAGAGAGAGAGAGAGAAGGTAAAGAAGAAAAATAAAGGTGTGTTGGTAAATTGAGAGGAGATAAAAAGTTCTTTTCGATGTGGAGACTAATTATGTGACCGCCCTAAACAGCGTATAATGATATCAGATAATAACAGCAAGTATAACGACAAGTATTACAGACTGATCCACAGAATCTGAGTCTATCCAATCAAGTAATGTCAACAAATGCGAGTTTATTTAATCTTAACTCATGTTACACCAGAATACTCGCAATGGATTGTATTACAAACACATCATACAAATAAAACAGCTGATCATGGAGTAAGATGAAAACGTTTTAATGTGCTAAACCCAAATCAACTGGACTGCATAAAATTATAAAACACCTCTTTATTCGAGTAACAGACAAATTTGATCTAATGATCATCAAACCATGTAAGGTATACCACTATTTACCGGCCAACTATCATGTACCCAGGAAGATAGCTGTTCTTCGTGCGCTCCATTTTTCAGCATTCTCTGCAAATGTATGTGCATACGGATCTTTTAGGCGTGTCCACCTCGTGTCAGTGTGATTGTCCAAACTTTAACTTGTTAATTCGTGTCCTGTTAATTCTGTGTGGTTTCCTTGGTTAGTAATAGTTGGGTTTTACATGGGGTGTTTCCAGGTTTGTCCGCATTTAACTGTTAACATAGCTTGCTAGCAGTCTTTCGTGCTATCACAAGTCGTGAGTTGCATACGGTTTTGTAATACGGTACTCTAGATTTGTACAGCCGGGCTGAAAATAACTTCTAACTCTTTACAGAGCTATTTTCGGATCATAGCACTTAGCAATGTTTGTTTCTGTCGAAACGACAGCCGTGTGATGTTCGTGATCATATCTGTTCACAGCCTTCTGTCTCGTATACTGCCATTCTTCTTATAGACCATTCCATGCGGCGTTGGTGATCTTGTCTGTCCAGAGACTTCTGTCTCGTGTACTGCTAATCTTCTTATTAACTATGCATATGGCGTTGGTGATCATGTCTGTCTACAGCTTTCTGCCTCAGGTACTGAATAACTTCTAATAACCCATGCCGTGTGGCGTTGGTGATCATGTCTGACCACAACCTTCTGTATCGTGTACTGCCAAGCTTCTTATAGTCCATGTCGTATGGTGTTGTTGATCATGTCTGTCCACAGCCTCTTTCTCGTGTACGCCAGTCTTCTTACAGTCCGTGCCCGATGTCATATATATATATATATATATATATAGCTGTCTGCAAGCTTATGTGTAGGGTACTGTTAATCGTCTTATAATCCATGCCGTGTGGCATTGGTGATCATGTCTGCTCACAACCTTCCATCTCGTGTACTGCAACTCTTCTTTTTGTCCATGTCATGTGGCGTCTGTGGCATTTCTTTCCCTCATTTCTTTCCCTCCTATTGTGACGTTTCTACAGTCACCTTGTTTTATTTTCACATCGATCATCTTCTGTAAGTATTTGGTCCAGATAGAGAACCGTGTTGTCTTGCCCTCATTATTTCTATTACTGTTCTTGGTATGTTTCGCAAGTACCATAATATTGTCTTACTACCATTCATCTTGGTCGTTTCCTCCTTACTTCTATTAATCTTCTAGGTTTATTTCACAACTACCATAGTCTTGTCGCACTAGCATTCATCTTGGTTATTTCCTCGTTAACATTGTCTTGCCAGTGATAGTCAACATACTTTTTAAACACCCAAGAAGACGCTTCACATGGAAGTCCCCGGACAGTACTAACAAAAACAGAAAGATTATAGTTTAATACAAAGAAGATGGAGATCAAGCATAACATCGGCAACAACCTTACGAAGTGCAGACTACAATTCAGATCATCGGTTATTTGAAGCAGATGTGAAAGCAAAACTCTAAAAGCTTACCCGAGGCAAAGGTTACTTCGTTCTTGATGTCTATACAGGAGGAAATGGCATCTGATGAATTGGCAGTACACGCTAGAAGATATCTTGACAACAGGAGACAAAGATTTAATTCCGAAAAAAGAATAAGCAATATAAGCCATGGATTACACCATGCACGTTAAAATTAATAAAACAACGAAGGGAACCGAAACAGAAAGGAGCACAAACGGATACTAGCAGGATGAAGTATAAATCTTTAACTCGAGAAATAAGAAAGAACACAAGAAAGGACGCATATCAATATATACACGATTGATGTACTACGAACGAGCTAAATCATAAGAACGGAATGTTAAAAGAAAATGAAGTTATTGACACGAAATGTTCAACTTCATTTAGATGATTTTTGCGACAAGTTGGGAAATACCCTAACAGAACGAATCTAGAAACATTCTAGAAAGATGGCACGAATAATGCATTGTAATGTATGATATCCCATATCATCTGGATTTTTCAAGATGAGAGTGTAAACCGCGTCGATCGATTCAGAGATTAATTATGTGTTCTGTACGCGTTTCTTAACATCAATTTATTCAAATAAGGATGAACCTACGGCAGGTCCAGCATACCGGTAGGGAATTTATTTGTTCAAGAATTATTCAAAGGCTTTTGACTGTGTACAACACCAGAAACTTTGGGAAATCATGAGGAATATGGGCTTTCAATCACATGTAGTACAACTCATAAAAATGCTCTATCTAGACCAACAAGCAGCAGTTAGAATAGATGGCGAGGCATCAGATTGGTATGACATCAAGCAAGGAGTCCGCCAGGGCTGCGTGCTGTCACCCTATTTGTTTAACCTGTACGCCAAAAATATAATGAGAAATGTAAGAGATGATATAAACAGGGAGCTATATGATGCCCTAAATATCGGCGGTCATGACATACCAGAGATTCGATATGCTGATGATGCAGTATTACTCTCCACAACACAGAATGGCATAGAAAATCTAATAGCCTCAACCCAATTGAATAGCGAAAATCACAACTTATATCTTAACATAGCAAAAGCAAAGATAATGCATACAGATAAAACTACTACGAAGAATGAAATATACATTAAAGGGGAAAAATTGCAGGAGGTGGAACATTTTGAATATCTTGGGTCATTGATAACCAACAACGGCGACACAATGAAAGAAATTAAACGGCAACTATCAATTGCTCTTCAAAGACTAAAACAGCTGAATAAATTATAGAGTGGGACAGACAGAACTACAAAAATTAGATTTTTAAGAGCATGCATCTTTCCCATTGCATCATACGCCTGTGAGACATGGACACTTACTAAACAAGCTGAACAGCGCATAAACGCCTTTGAATATAAATGTTATAGACGAGTTCTAAGAATATCTTGGGTAAAGAAAAGAACAAATGCATCCATACTTCAAGAGTTGAATATTGAAGAAGATTGGCTATTAAAGACGATAAAACAAAGAAAATTGAAATATTTCGGTCACTTGAAACGTCACGAAAGTTTGGAGAGAACAATAATGGAAGGGTATATGCCTGGGAAGAGAGGAAGAGGAAGGCCAAAGAGAAGATGGGTGCAGGATGTGGCGGATGATCTCCAGATGGGTGTATCAGACGCGGGACACCTTGCTTATGATCGAGAGGTTTTCCGGAAGGTTGTTATGGGAGCGAGGTTCTGCAAAGGACATGCTACTGAATGAATGAAGAATTATTGCTCGAGAATTATGGGGGAAATTGAAATAAAAACGCAACTCTAGCAGCGTTCATGCCGGAAGCAACATACCGACGCCGAACAACAACAAGCGACTAACGACAACAACTGCTAAACTTCGAAATACTTCAAATAGAAAGGAGATTTTCGCAACTTGGAATGTTACTGGTCTAGGATATAAGGAACCAGCTCTCGTAGAGTGTATGGAAAAATCAAATATTCAATTATTACTCGCAGATACTAGGAAAAAGGGGCAGAACATGAAACGAACACACGAAGGTTACGTTCTTATATGGAGTGGCGTCGACCAGCGAGCTACAGCTAAACATGGAGTGTTTTT
The DNA here is from genome assembly GCA_014155875.1 of Cepaea nemoralis. Classification (NCBI taxonomy): domain Eukaryota; kingdom Metazoa; phylum Mollusca; class Gastropoda; order Stylommatophora; family Helicidae; genus Cepaea; species Cepaea nemoralis. The sequence goes on from JACEFZ010015459.1 coordinate 218,904, forward strand.
TTTTTGGTGTTACATCCAGACAAAGCGAAAGCCATTATCAACACTAAATTTATATCGGAAAGGATAATACTAGTACAGATCAAAGAAGGGAATAGAACAACACCTGTTATACAAACATACGCCCCATGTAATGACACTTACAGCAACGAAGAAAAAGAAATATTTTGATAAACTTGCATACACGTTAAATAATGTCAAAGAGGCAGATGAACTAGTTGTGATGGGTGATTTTAACGGACGAATAGGCACACGAAGAACACCGTGGGAGGATTGCATGGGGCCATTCAGCGACAGAGAGACTGACTGTAACAGCAATGGTCAACATCTACTCAACATATGCTCCGAACATGGACTAATAATAGAAAATAGTTTGTTTTTTTTCAACATCGTCGTGGCCACACCAAAACCTGCTATAAATGGAATGACATAGACCAAGCATCTCAAACTGACTTTATTCTAATTAGGAAATCAGACAGAAGACTACTATTAGATTCAAGAGCACTCCCAAATACAGATGTTGATACTGATCACAAACCAGTCATAATAAAAAAGATTTCCCCACACAGGAAAATAAGAAACAAAAAAGTAACAACACATGTCATCAATTATAGGAGGCTGCAGGAAAATACGGTTAAAGACGAATTCAATCAAGAAATCAAACACCTACATAAGAACTTCCCTGATGACCACTCAAGCGTAGATAAGGAATGGGCATGTTTCAAGGCTGCCATGCTCGACACACTGGAAAATAAATGTGGAACAAAGAAAATAGGGCAGGACAAACGATTAAGAACAGCCTGGTGGATCAGCGAAGTTAAAGACAGCATATTGAAAAAGAAGGTAGCATTCAAAAAGTGGATCACAACTAAATCTAAACAAGACTATATTACTTATAGAATAGCACGACGTAATGCCAAACGAACAATTAGAGCATCTAAAGATGAATCCTGGGTAATATACGGTGAGCAGATGGTGACCCTTAGGAAAGACTGCTTAAGAGAATTTTATAAACATGTCACCTCAATGAGAAACAGAGATGCATGCTACAACCGAACCACCATCATAAACAGCAAAAGAGGTATACCGATATTTAATCCACAACAAAGACTAGCTTGATGGGCAGAATACTTTCAAGAACTACTTAACCCCACACATAACATAGAAAACCTCACTTTTGTGCCTAAATTCCAGGGACAGCAAGAACCAAATTTCATACCTGCAGAAGTCAAAGCCGTTATACAGAAAAGTCCTAAAAACAAATCACCTGGTCCAGATGGAATAACCACAGAAGCTATTCAGGCCTGTGGGGAAGCAGGAGTTAAATGGCTAATAAGACTTTTTAATATAGCATGGGAAGAAAGAAAAGTCCCAGATGATTGGCAACAGGCAATAATAGTACCAATATGGAAAAAGAAAGGCAATATGAGAGAGTGCGAATCATACAGAGGTATATCACTCCTGAGCCATATAGGGAAAATGTATGTAAAACTATTGGAACAAAGAGCTAGATCAATAGTTGAACAACAGTTAAGCAAAGCACAATTCGGTTTTCGGAAAAGTAAAAGTTGCACTGATGCATTATTTACACATATATAAATATGTGAAAAACTATCGAATATAGTGACCAGCAGAACATTGTGTTTGTAGATCAGGAAAAGGCTTTCGATAGAGTAGACAGATACAAATCATGGACCATCCTTGAAGACTATGGGATAGAAGGGCAACTGCTAGAAAAACATCATAGCCATGTACCACTCGAGCCGAAGTGCAGTAAGAACACAAGAAGGTATATCAGATATGTTCACAGTCAATACAGGAGTGAGACAGGGATGTGTGCTCTCTCCCCTGCTATTCAATATCTACATGGACAGAATTTCCAAAGAAGCAAGTCTCGACAGAACAGATTCAGAAAATTTAGAACTCTTGACTCCAGATGAAACAACTGAGCCACAGGGAATAAATGAACTTCTCTTTGTAGACGATCAGTGCCTGTTTTACAGCGATGAGGGCAGACTACAAAATCATATTACTAATCTGAGTTCAACCTGCAGCAGATACAATATGAGTATAAACACAGCCAAAACCGAAGTAATGCAAGTTAGCAGATCGCCGGGCCCACTAAATATACAGATAAATAACACAACTCTGAAACAAGTTAAAGAATTCAAATACCTTGGAAGTATGATCACAGAAGATGGCAGATTGGACAGAGTAATTGAAATCAGATGTCAAAAAGCTAGTGCACTTACATATCAACTATCACCCTTACTGAAACATACAGAAATACCCATGTCCGCAAAACGACAGAAAATAAACAGCATATTCACACCAACCCTATGCTACCAATCTCAAACCTGGACTTTATCCAAATTACACCTTCGCAACATCAACACCTGCGAAATGAGATGCCTGAGGAGAGCTCCAACTTAACAATCCGAGACCGAGTAAAAAATGCTATTATCAGAAAGACCGTGGGATCAACACATTGTGCCAAATTTATTGAAAGACAGAAGATCAAGTGGTTTGGCCATGTCGTTAGAATGCAACATCAGCAACTACCATCACTGGCCTTACATCAAAGATCATCTGCGACGAGACCACGAGGACGTCGAAGAATAAAATGGCTTGACGACATCAGAGACATTGTACAACCACACGGAATTACACTATCCAGTGCCGTCCACCGGGCGCTGGAACGCAAATTATTCCTCCTCACGACGCTTGACGGCAGAAGTGGAAGATGATGATGATGATGATGATGATGATGATGATGATGATGATGATGATGATGATGATGATGATGATGATGATGATGATGATGATGATGATGATGATGATGATGATGAATGTATGATATGAATGACTATGAAGAAATGAATGAGATAGATGAAACAATGACAGCAGAGACAGAATGTTAACTCTCATTAGATGAAATTGTATGGGCAATAAAGAACCTGAAGAATGCTAAATCTCATGGATGTGATGAGATACCTTCTGAACTAATTACAGCAAAAAGAGAAGAAAGACTGCACATCTATCTCACATTATATAAAAAAGATATGGAAATACGGTATATGGCCAAACGATTGGAAGAGATCAATCTTCATTCAAATACCAAAGAAGGGCATCCTGTTATGCACCAACTATAGAACTGTTGCCCTGATCAGATATGCAAGTACATTTCTACTAAAAATCAAAATGGGATTTCTTCATCAGAAAATGAAAGAAGAGATTAACGTAATTCAAGCTGGGTTTAGACAAGGAAGAGGAACAAGATATCACATGCTTAACATGTGTTTAATAATAAAGTGTAAAACATTTAATTTAAACATATTCTCCTGTCTTGTGGAGTATTAAAAGGCATTTGACTGTGTACCACATCAAAAACTTTAGGAAATCGTGAGGAACATGGGCTTTCCATCACATGTAGCTCAAATCATAAAGATGGTCTGTCTAAACCAACAAGCCGCGGTTAGAATAGATGGTGAGACATTAGACTCGTTTGACATTAAGCAAAGAGTCTGTCAGGGTTTTGTGATGTCCCCAAATTTGTTTAACCTGTATGCCGAAATATAATGAGAAATGCCAGAGATGATATAACCAAGGAGCGATATGATGCCCTTAATATTGGTGGTCATGAAATATCAGAGATTCGATATGCTGATGATACAGTATTACCATCCACATCACAGAATGGTATAGAAAAACTAATAACTTCAACTCAAAAGAATAGTGACAATCACAACGTATTTCTTAGCATACCTAAAACAAAGACAATGCATACAGATAAAACCAAACTTGAGAAAGAATTGCATCTTAATGACGAAAACTTGGATGTGGTGGAAAATTTCGAATATCTTGGGTCATTAATTATCAACAATTGTGACACAATGAAAGAAATTTAAAAAACTATTATCTATTGCTCTTCAAAATCTAAAGCAACCGAATCACTTGTGGAGTAGGACAGATCATCATCATCAAGTGCCCTGCCAGCAGCTGGCGTAGGTGATCATGACTCTCCAGACATCTCGGTTCTTGGCTTACTGGATCAATTCTTATGATGATATTCCTCCATACCATTGTCTCAATTCATCCAGTATCATGTCCCTCGGTCTCTACCTCTGCTTCTTTATCCCTCGATCTTTCCAGTTGTCACGATGTTCTCCAATTCCTCGCTTCTCATCACATGACCAACATGACCAAAGAAAACTGATTTTCTATATCTTATTGTTTGACTCCCTGGCCTAGGGATTAGCGACTTTCTCCGTAATCCCGAATACTCTCGTGAGTAACGTGACGACGACGAGAATCGGTAGCGGTTTTAACCGTGTCGGTAACTTACGGGGTATGATAGCCGGTCACCCAGAAAGCAATGGCAAGCTACTGAGCGTAATCATGCCAAGAAATCAACAATCAGCTGAAAGATGCTGATGTTAACAGCGATGTCCTGTAAATGATATGCACAGATTTTTTGTTTAAATATATAATAATCTTGTCGCATTAGCCTCTGTCGAGCAATCGTTGTTAATTACTCTCGCAGACCAAGAAATTCGCAACATTCGTCTCAGTAACCACATCTCTGTCGCTTCCAAGTTCTTCCTAACCTGCTTGCTTGCTTGCTTGTGTTCGCTGGCTGTGAACTCCAGCGTGAAGTCCTGTATGTCGGATGAAGACATCCTGTTGACAACATCAGTGTGATGTCATACAGGACCTGTGGATTGCGTGAATATCCGTTGTCCCATGTCTGGCTTATTGGTGTGCAGACTGGTGGTCCCTCGCCGTGCAGGCAGACAGTCTCCGACTTCGGAGGAATCAACGATCCATCTGACTTCATCCAGGACCTCGAAGGGACCTGTTTCCCAGGACCCTCGGCGAGGACACGTCAATAGGTCTTGGCCAGTACAGAACCCAGCCCTGGTGTCTTGGAAACACTTCTGCGTCCCCTTCCTAACCTGTTCATCTACATTCCAAAATTCACAGCCATACAGCAATACCGGTTCTATATGTCTCTGCAGCACTCTCTTTCAACCATTCAATGATAGTGACTTATTGCATAGGATACTCTTCAATTTCTGAAATGCAGCTTTTTCTTGCCTTATTCTGCTCTTAATAAATGATGTGCATCTTCAATCTGATGTTATAAATGTCCCTGGGAATTTAAAATTGTCCACGTGGTGTAACAATTTACTATTCAATTTTCATGTCACATTTTCGTGTCACCTTTTTATCTTTGATATCACGCAAATTATTCCTCCCCAAGACGCTTGGGAGCAGAAGTGGAAGATGATGATGATGATGCTGATCATGATGATCACCACTGTTACTGGTTTCTTGATATTCAAGGCGTGTCCTTTCTTTGCACTCTCCGTCTCTATAATGTGCAACAATCGTTGTAGATCATTTGCATTATCCACCACCAACACTGTGTGCTATGCATAAGGTATAATGTTTATATTATAACATCCGATTAGTATTCCTGACTTCTCGATGATATTTCTCATTATTTCGTCGCTAGAGAAGGAGAAGAGATCCGGAGACACGACACACCCCTGTCGTACTCTCAGGTTTATTTGTTAATTTTTGCACTCTTTATTTCCCATTTTAATTATAGCTACTTAGTTCCAGTAAATATCCATTATTATTTTGATATCTTTGGTATCACTGTTAATATCTTCTGACATTTTAAAAAGTTTATCATGATTTACTTTTCAAATGTCTTTGTATAATCTATGAAGCACAAATGTGTGTCTTTCTGTGTCTCATCTCTTAATATATCTACGCTAAATTATCCCAGTACTTCTAATTCTTTTATTGTGATTCCATCTGGCCCACGTGGTTTTCATTTTTCGTATGTTTTACAACGCCAGAGACTTCTTCATTTATAATAGGTAAACATTCTAACTTACTTTCTTCTATTAATTCTTCCCTTTCTCCGCCATATAATTCTCTTATATACTCATTCCATCTCTTCAGATAGCATCTTCCCCCAATAATATATTTCGTTTTTTGATTTCAAAAACCCTCTATGTATTCTTATTTTTCTTCCCTTGAGCTCACTTATTTGTCTGTGAATATTTGTTCTATCTTTAATAGAATTAAACTCAATTTTCTTGCACTGCTTGTTTAACCAACTTTATTTTGCCTTCACACATGTATCTCTTATTTCTTTATTTATCTCAGTATATTCGTGTTTGTCATTTGTCCTCTGTTTTCTTTTGTCCATCAACTTTAAGATTTCTGCAGTCATCCATGTTTCTTAGCTTGTTTGATGAATGGAGTCTCATAGCATTTCCTATTGCTCGTTTATACTCTGCATCTTAGCTATTGCATTGCATCTATTGTTCACAGTTACTCTGTATTGTTATTGAATTTCTTTATCTACAACCAAAACCTCTTGATTAAATCTCATGTTCTTAACCACTTTTATTCCCCTCTTCACATTTATAGATATAACTTTTTTTTTTTTTAAGCATATCCTTTACAGGACCTCGCTGTCAACACCAGCATCTTTCAGCTGTATGTTGATTTTTTGGCAAGATTACGCTCAGTAGTTTGCCATTGCTTTCTGAGCGGCCGGCTCAGTGTCCCGCAAGTCACCAGCGGGAGACGAACCGCTCCCAGCTCGCTCCCGCAACGAGACTTTGCGTGACAAACGGGATTACGGAGAAAGTGTTGTAACCCCACAGCCAGAGAGACCGGCATAGATATAACTACAAACACTAAATTTTTAAGAGCATGCATCTTTCCCATTGCAACATACACCTGTGAGACCTGGACACTTACTAAACAAGCTGAACAGCGCATACATGTCTTGATTATAAATGTTTAAGTCGGCTGCTAAGAATATCTTGCATACAGGAAAGAACAAATGCATCCATACGCGAGCTGAATATTGAAGAAGGGTGACAACCAAAGACGATAAATCAAAGCAAATTGAAATAGATTGGTCTCTTGAAACGTCATGAAAGTTTGGAGAGAACAATAATGGAATGGTATAAGCCCGAGAAGAGAGGAAGAGGAAGGCCAAAGAGAAGATGGGTGCAGGATGTGGCGGATGATCTCCAGATAGGTGTATCAGACGCCAGACATCTGCTTTATCCCTGAGAAGTTTTCCAGGAGGTTGTTATGGGAGCGAGGTTCTGCATATCACATGCTACTGTATGAATGAATGACCCACATATATATGTGAGTCAAATACCTTAGTTGTTGCATTGCCGTTAATGCGTTGTTGTTGACATGTGACTGTTCAGTTTTTTCTCTGATAGTGTAATCAATCATTTGTAAACTGAATGGCATGCATCCTCGTCATCTGTGTTAAACATCATGTGATGTTTTCTGACCCATGGATGCATTATTTGCTCAGAATAACCATCGGATAATCCCGGTGATAATAAATATCTCACCTCACCTTTTGTGTCACAAATAAATGTAGAGATAGAAGCTTGGGCAGTTGGGAATAAAGCTACAGATAGAAAGAAATATAGAAATAAAGAGAATGAGGAGAAGACAGGATATATAGGCAGATACATAAATAGATATGAGGCATTACAACAACAGACATAGTGGTAGAGGCAAACGGAGTCAAATACAAGGGGATCAGAAGAATGATAATACAAAACATACACACGCAGACAACACAAAACATACACACGCATGTCAGATTCTCACCCACAGTTACTACGCATCGTCGTTACCAACGCCAGGCAAGCGCAACTGGGCCCAACTCTGAGTGACGTTAAACACTCTAGTTACAACGCGGTGTCTTCGACGGCGCCCGGCAGGTCCAGCCAGGCTCAACTCTGAGCAACGCTAAGCCCGTCGCGGGTCAGCCAGGTACAAGCGTGAAACTTGTGGTTCATGCAGGGGGACTCTACTCCGACTGACGAGAATGCTGAACGATTAAGCAGACAGGCTTGGGATGTCGTAGCGGGCACACGGTTTGAATGGGGCTTGCAGTGAATTGAATGTTTGAGAGTGAATCGATAGCTAGCCTGTACGAGTGTAGGAGACTGAGCGCCTGTGTTATTGACTTGTAAGTGTATTGCATTTATGTATTGATTGATTGCATGTATTGACTGTATGACGAATTGTGATTGCGCGATACATGCATTGATTGTGAAGTGCGCGTTGCGAGAATAAAGTGTTTGAATTGTTGTTACCGTGTGTCACGTTAAGTTATTGAGTGACAGTATTTAGTATCTCACTTGTCAGCGAACGAGCCTGAGAACTTGTCTACCGCAAGATCCTGGCAACGCAGATAAAATAAAAACAAGGAGAAACATACAGATGACCATATAAAGACTAGTTAGTTAGTTAGTTAGTTATTGAGTTAGTTAAATAGTTAGTTAGTTAGTTTGGTTAGTTAGTTAGTTAGTTAGATAGTTAGTTAGTTAGTTAGTTAGTTAGTTAGTTAGTTAGTTAGTTAATGAGTTAGTTATTTAGTCGCAGTTCTAACGTCACGGCAACGTATCGTCCCCATTATGCTCCGTTCCTGTGCCAGTGAATATCACAAAAATGCTCCTCACTGCCCCATGTAAAAATTGTAACAGACAGAAGTCTCCCCAAGCCAACAGCCCGCATAGGTACACTGTGCATAATGCCGCCGCCAGAATGCCAACACAAAAGTCCTTCCCACCCCCCCCCCCAAAAAAAAAAATAATAATAAACAAATACAGTCCATCGTCGATGGAATCGGCAGTGACGAGAAAGACTTCATTGATCCGGTTTTTATCCCAAATGGCTAGGTATCTTTCCACCCGACGTCCCCCGAAAGCGATTCACAAAGCACGAACTCCGTACCTCCAGCAACGACCCCGAGAGTCTCCTGAAAAATGCACTCGTGAACGAAAAAGGCAATCCAGTCAGTTCAACATCAGCCGGCTGCTATCGTTCTAAACATGCAGTTAACGCTGCAAACACCCGCGGACAGATGTAAAAGAATTCCACACGAAATTCCCAGCTCATGGTGTCGCGCCACACACTCACTCAGTAGCAGGGCGACAGAACCATGCACTACCCGTCCGACATGAGGAAAATGCGATTACAAACCGTAGAAACAAGCACAAACACTCCAGAGGTCTTAACGGTTAAATGGTCTATCCGCCGTATTGGGGACCGGAAGTCCTTATAAAGACTGGGATAACTATATTGACAGGGAGTGCTAATGATCCTTTAGAACTAAATGAAAACAATAAGTGGATACGTGAACTAGTGCAGCACACGGAGAACTAACTGCCTCAGATAAGTAAGATATAAAGTAAGATATAATATTAGTAAGTCAATACAAGTACAATTATAAAGGCTTAAAGCACTGGTCAGACAACTAACAAAAGTGTTTGTGTCTTCAATCCAGAACTGTCACAGAACCTGGTCGAGTTTTACTGTGTCTTCAACGGCAACTACAGTGACAGGGAGCAAGTGGAGAAAGATGGTGGCAGTCGTACCCCGATTGTTGAAAGAATCCAGCCTATATTCGCACCTGCACTGTCGAAGGTAAGTCTATTCATACTGAAGGTTTACATGTCCGGATACAGAAAATATTACAATAGACAGTTCTCCATTCACAGCTCTCAATACACAGCTCTCAATATACAGCGATCAATACACAGCTCTCAATACACAGCTCTCAATATACAGCGATCAATACACAGCTCTCAATACACAGCTCTCAATATACAGGCGATCAATACACAGCTCTCAATACACAGCTCTCAATATACAGCGATCAATGCACAGCTCTCAATACACAGCTCTCAATACACAGTTCTCAATACACAACTCTCAATACACAGCTCTCAATACACGGCTCTCAACACACGGCTGTCAATACACGGCCCTCAATGCACGACTCTCAATATACAGCGATCAATACACAGCTTTCAATACACAGCTCTCAATATACAGCGATCAATACACAGCTCTCAATACACAGCTCTCAATACACAGTTCTCAATACACAACTCTCAATACACAGCTCTCAATACACGGCTCTCAACACACGGCTGTCAATACACGGCCCTCAATGCACGACTCTCAATATACAGCTCTCAATATACAGCTCTCAATACACAGCTCTCAATATACAGCGATCAATACACAGCTCTCAATATACAGCGATCAATACACAGCTCTCAATACACAGCTCTCAATACACAGTTCTCAATACACAGCTCTCAATACACAGCTCTCAATACACATCTCTCAACACACGGCTGTCAATTCACGGCTCTCAATATACAGCTCTCAATATACAGCTCGCAATATACAGCTCTCAATATACAGCTCTCAATATACAGCTCTCAATATACAGCTCTCAATATGCAGCTCTCAATACACAGCTCTCAATATACAGCTCTCAATACACAGCTCTCAATACACAGCTCTCAATACACAGCTCTCAATACACAGCTCTCAATACACAGCTCTCAATACACAGCTCTCAATACACAGCTCTCAATACACAGCTCTCAATACACAGCTCTCAATACACAGCTCTCAATACACAGCTCTCAATATACAGCTCGCAATATACAGCTCTCAATACACAGCCGAGGCCTGCTTTAAACACTCTAATTTTTATTGTTTTTGGGAAAGTACACGCGCCGGCCACCCGGGACGCTCAGCAAAGAGCACCCACAGGAGAGACGGTAGGGCAGGAATAACAGGCAGTAAACCAGCGCGAGCCAGACCGCCCGCCTGCACCGGAGATCCAACTACGAGCTTTTTAACTCTTTTTTTTTTTTTAGCATATCCTTTACAGGACTTAGCTGTCAACACCAGCATCTTTCAGCTGTATGTTGATTTCTTGGCAAGATTACGCTCAGTAGTTTGCCATTGCTAACAACTTTAATATACACTAGTGGAGCTGGAATTACCGCGGCTGCTGGCACCAGACCTGCCCTCTAATAGATCCTTGTTAAATGGTTTAACGTGTACTCATTCCAATTATGGGGCCTTGATAGGGTCCCGTATTGTTATATTTCGTCACTACCTCCCAATACCGGGAGTGGGTAAGTTGCGCGCCTACTGCCTTCCTTGGATGTGGTAGCCGTTTCTCATGCTCCCTCTGCAACCGATCTAAAGCGTGCTCTCGCACAAGGCAATCTGCTCTTTCGACCGTGATAAGGGTGTGACCTTCACTCACGTTCATTAGCTATCATTAGACATCTAGCTTCATAAGTGATGTATGAATTAAATTTATATCGTCGCTCGAACATAATTTCGAAAAAATAGGCCTTATCAGCCATCTTATAACTCACGGCTCCATACTTTCAACCCAGCTGGATTAACAGAATGGTCATCATCATTCTTCATGGACAAACACCATACATGAAATAATATATGAAATAAAATTTAAAAAAAGATAAGAAGGGCATAATATCGTGAGCGATTCTTAAAACTATGAAAATAAAGTATATTCTATCTATCTATCTATCTATCTATCTATCTATCTATCTATCTATCTATCTATCTATCTATCTATCTATCTATCTGTCTATCTATCTATCTATCATCCATCCATCCATCCATCCATCCATCCATCCATCCATCCCCCACCCACACACACTGCCCTCACCTGATCCCCCAACCAAAACACACTCGCCACCCACAAACATTCCCCCACCAACCCACACATCCCACGCCCATCCACATCCTACCCCACACATCCTCTCCCCACCCACACCTCAAACCACCATCCCCCAGCCACATCTCCATCGACAACATATTCCCCAACCACACACACAATCCCCCACCAACCCACACATCGCACATCCACTCACACATCCCCAAACCATACACACACATCCCCACCAACTGACATGTCCCTACCCCCCCCCCCCTACACACACACACACATCTCCCTAACCGCCCATACATCCCCAATCCACTCACACACACCCCACCACCCACACAAACAACTTCCACCCACCCACACATGCCTTAACCTAATCCCCACTACACAATCCCCCACCCGCACATCACATACACCCCCTACCACGCACTATTCCCAACCCACGCACCACACACACACATATCCCTCACCAACACATCCCCACTTACACACCACACACATATCCCCCACCCAGATACCACACAATATTCCCACCCACACCCACACAGATACCCTTACCCATCCACCCCACATACCCCCACTCACACACCACAAAAATCCCCCACCCACACACACATACCTCACCCACACAATATCACCAACCAACACACCACACACCTCTCCCCACCCACACACGCATTCCCTACCCGTCCACCAACACACACTCACTCACGCATACATCCTCCACTACGCACCCACACACCCCCACCCACCCCCATCCAAGCATCTCTCGATCACAATACCCCTACCCCCACACACATCCTCCACCCACTCACACATCCAACCCCGACACATACAACTCCCTCACCCACCTACACATCCCTAAGCCACTCACACACCCCCACCCACACATTCCCCACCCACCCACACACATCTCCCACCCACACACTTCCCCAACCACCACAATCCCCTGCTCACCCACACATATACCCCACCCATAGGCACATTCCCCGCACCCATCACACACATCCCCCACACCACACACTATCCTCCACCCATACCACCACAAACATACCTTCCACCCACACATCATTTACACATCCCCCACCAACACACCGCACACATATCTCAAACCCACACACCATACACTTCTCCCCACCCGCCCTTCCATCCCAAATCCACCCAACACAATCCCCTACCCACACAACCCCGCCTCCCACACATACTTCCTCAAACCATCCACACATCTCCATCCACATAAACACACATCCCCTGCATCCGTCCCATACACATATCCTCCACCCATACACATATCCACACAGACAGACAGACAGACAGACAGACAGACAGACAGACAGACAGACAGACAGACAGACGGACGGACGGACGGAAGGACGGACGAATGGGCGGGCAGGAGGGCGTACGGACGGACGGACGGACGGACGGACGGACGGATAGATAGATAGATAGATAGATAGATAGATAGATAGATAGATAGATAGATAGATAGATAGATAGATAGATAGATAGATAGATAGATAGATAGATAGATAGATAGATAGATAGATAGATAGATAGATAGAACGGACATTATTTTCAAAGTGTAACAAATTGGGCACGCAGGCCCGTCTTAAATTCTTCCCTTCCAATCACTCATCGTTCGTTCATCAATAGTGCATAGGAAAAACATTGTCAAATGAAATTTATAAACATAAACAATGCATATTACGATGTTATGAGACACATCCACCACCCACCCACACATCGCCCATTCACCCACACATCCCCCCCCAACCACACACACACACCCCAGGCACACATATATTCCGCCACCCATCAACCACATCCCAAAACCTACAATATCCCCACCCACACTACCAATTACCACACATCCCACCCACCCACACCGCAAGCATACATACATTTCCCAACCCACACATCCCCCACCCACACACATCTCCCCACCCACTCACATATCCTCTGCCCGTCCTATTACCCACCAACAGTCACCCACCCACATATCCTCCTCCACCCACACACATCTAATCACCCAGCCAAACACACATCTCTCAAACACACATCCCCCAAGCACACACATATCTCCCCGCCATCTCACATATCCCGCCCCTACCCACACACAAATCCCACATCACATAATCTTCCATCTCCCCCATCGCACTCACAGATCGCGAGCCCACCCATACCAACATCAACCACCATCTACTAACCTACACACACTCACCCATCCACGTATCCTCTACCCATCCACACATCCTCCACCCACCCATCCCTTAACCTTACATCCCTAGATAGAACGAACGAACGAACGAACACACTTTATTTTCAAAGGGTTAAGAATTGGGCACGCAGGCCCGTCTAATATTCTTCCCTTTTATCACTCTCTTTCATACATTATTTTATTCACACGTCATTCAAGGCTAACAGAGAACAGCAACAATATAAACGATATGCATTATAAAGGCATTAGCAAAATGCGAACATCAATACTATACGACTTAGTAATATTAGCTAATGATGTTATAAGTCATGTGGAATATACTGGTCTACCTAAATGGGACTGGCTGTTATACTAGGGTTTTGTTATGATTATTATTTGTATTATTAAGGGGGAAGATAATCCGTACTGAGATAGTGTTCGAATATTTTGCGATTATATGTATAGGGATTGGTGATGTCTTTGATTTCTTGTGGAAAATTGCTCCACAGCTGAGCTGCAGAGTACGTTAAGCTTGTTTTGTAGAGGTCAATCCTAGGCTTTGGAATGTGTAATATATTTAATCGTTTACTGTGTCTAGCATTATACTTAAACAATGGCTAATGGTAATTTGGGGCATTCCGATGTAGGATTTTGTGAATTAGTTTAGCCTTACTGAAAAGCAGGCGTTTGCGGAATGGTAGTAACTGAAGGCGTTTATGCAGGCTAGGATCGTCAGATAAATGTTTGCTTTAGACAGACAGACAGGCAGACAGACAGACAGACAGACAGATCTATCTGTCTGTCTGTCTGTCTGTCTGTCTGTCTGTCGTAGTGAGTGTTTGGTGTGTGCGCTGGGGATGTGTGGGTGGCAACGGGTTGATGGGTGGTGGAAGTGTGGTTGGGTGGGAAGATGTGTTTGTGGGTGACGGATGTGTGTGTGGGTTTGGATATGTGGGTGAGTTAGGACAGTGTGTGTGGGTGGGGGATGTGTTTGTGTGTGAAGGATGTTTGGGTGGGTGGGTGTGTGGGTATCGGTAGGTGAGGGATATGTATGTGGATGAGTGGGTGGGGATGTGTGTGTGTGTGAGTGTGTGTATGGGAGTGTGTATATGGGTGTGGTGGATGAGTGTGTGTGTGGGTTGGGGATGGGTGTGTTTGCGGGGCATGAGTGAGTGGGGTGTATGGATGGGTGGAGTGTGTTTGTGGGGGATGTGGGGTAGGTGGGTTGGTGGTTGGGTGATGTATGTGTGGAATGTGGGTGGGGGGGGGGAGGTGTATGGTGAGAGATGTTAAGTGTGGATGGGAGAATTTTATGGATGGGTTAAGAGATGTGTGTGTTGGTGGGGGTGTTGGATGTGAGCGCGTGTGGGGATGTGTGTGCAGGTAATTGGGTGTAAGTATGCGTGTGTGGGTGGGGAGATGTGTATGGGTTGGGGATGTTTGTGTGGGTGAAGTATGTTTTTGTGTTGGTGGGTGGAGGTTGTGTGAGTGAGGGGGTTTGTGTGGATTATGGCATGTATGTTTGCGTTGGGGATGTGTATGTGGGTGCGGATATGTGTATTTGGGAGATGGATGGGTTGGTGGTGTATTGTATGTGTGCCCGAGTGTGTGCGTTTGGGTGGGGGTGTTGTTGGGTTGTTGGATGTGTGAGTGGGTGGGGGTGTGTGGTGGGTGGGGCACGTGTCTCATAACGTTATAATGTGCATTGTCTATGTTTACAATAATCATTTGGCAATGTTGTTTTCCTATGTATCATCTACTATTGATGAATGATAGATGAGTCATAGATGAGTGTAAGACTGAGTGTAAGAGTGTTTAATTTTAAATTTTAATGTTAATGCCTTTTAAAATAAAGTTAAATGAAAAGTTAAATAAAGTTTCAACTTTCTGTCGGTCGGTTGGTCGGTCGGTCGCTCGGTCGGTCGGTCGGTCTGTCGCTCAGTCTGTCTGTCTGTCTGTCTGTCTGTCTGTCTGTCTGTCTGTCTGTCTGTCTGTCTGTCTGTCATGTGTGATTGTGCATTGGAGATCGGGGGGAGGCGGTGCTTGGCAAGTAGGTGGGTGGAGGATGTGTGGAAGGGTGAGTGTGTGTAGTTTGGGGGTGGGTGGGGGGTATGTGTGTGGGCGCGGGATGTGTGGATGGAGGAGATTGTGTGGGTGGGGGCTGTGTGTAAGTGGGGGATGTGTGGGTGAGTGCGGGTTTTGCGTGTGGGTAGGTGCGGGATATGTGAGTTGGCGGGAATATATGTGTGTGTGTGGGTTTTGGATATGTGGTTGGGGGATGTGTGTTTGGCTGAGTGGTTGGGGTGGATGGTGGAGGATATGTGGGTGGGTGAGTGTTGGTAGGTTATGGGATGAGTGGAGTATGTGTGCTTGTAGGTGGGGGAGATGTGCGAAGGTGGGGGATGTGTGGGTGGGTGATAGATGGGTGGATGCATGCATGTGTGCCTGGGTTTGTGTGTGGGTGGGTGGGGGATGTGTGTAGAGGGATGTGTGGTGGGTGGCGAGATGGTGTATGTGGGGGGAGGGTGTGGGATGTGTTTGTTGGGGGATGGGTGAATGTATGGGGGAGTGTATGTGCCTGTGGACATGTGTGTGGTTGGGTGGTGGATGTGTGTGTGGGGGCCACGCGGATGGATAGGGGATGCGTGGGTGAGTTGGAGAAGAGCCTCATAACGTGGTAATTTGCCTTGTTTATGTTTACAAAATTCATTTGACAATGTTTTTTTCCCTATGTGAATGCACTATGCACTGATGAAAGAAAGATGAGTGATTGGAAGGGCCGAATGTAAGACGGGCCATTTGAAAATAAAGTTCGTTCATTATAAAGTTATGTCTGTCTGTCTGTCTGTCTGTCTGTTTGCCTGTCTGTGCCTCCAACCGTCTGTCTGTCTTTTTGTCTTTCCGTCTTTCTGTCTCATTGGCACCTTGGCGTCTTGACAGACGATAGGCATAATAACTTTTACCTATGGCGGTAGCGAATGTGACTGATAAGGCCAAATCACCACTGTAAATGTTCATTCACAGTGGGTGCATGTGAACACGTAGTCATTTCCACCATCATGCACCATCTTACGTCTAACACGCTCGGTGTGTGACTTATCTGGAATAATTTTCTCCTTTGTCTTTATTCCATTTCTGATGTTTGCCCTCCATGCAACACGTTCAGCGGCGACTTGCTCCCAATGTGCATTATCAATGCCTGTATCAATCATGTCCCGCTTACACACATCTTTGTATCGTAGTAGAAGCCGACCCTGAGATCTCATACCCATCTGTAATTCACCAAAAAAAAAGATGTCCTTTGGTATTCTACCATCATCCATCCTCCTAAGATGTCCTATACATCTAATTCCACGAAGACTGAGCATGGAATAAACCGTCACACAACCTGATCTTTCCAATACTTCAGTATTTGTAATTTTGTTTTGCCATATAATACCAAGAATTCTTCACAGACACCGCATATGAAAGCTGTTTAAACGTTTCTCTTGGTGTGAGTAGGTTGTCCAGGTTTCACTGCCATAAAGAAGAGTACTAAGGACACAGGAACGAACGAACGAACAGACTTTTCAAAGGGTAACAAATTGGGCACGCAGGCCCGTCTTACATTCGGCCCTTCCAATCACTCATCTTTCTTTCATGAACAGTGCATAGGAAAAAAACATTGTCACATGAATTTTGTAAACATAAACAATGCATATTACTATGTTATAAGACACATCCACCACCCACCCACACATCCCCCATTCACTCCAACTCCCCCACCCAACCACACACACATACAATACATTCCCCCACCCATCCACCACATCCCTACACATCTCCCCACCCACACACACCTCTCATCCACCACACATCCCATCCACCCACACCCCAAGCACACATACATTCAATAACCCACACATCCCCACCTACACACATCTCCCCATCCACTCACATATCCTTTACCCGTCCCATTTCCCACCAACAATCACTCACCCAATATCCTCCTCCACCCACACACCTCCAACCACCCAACCAAACACACATTCCTCAGCCACACACAAATCTCCCCGTCAACTCACATATTCCGCACCTACCCACACACAAATTCCGCACTCACCCACATAATCTCCCATCTCCCCCAGCCCACTCACTTATCCCGAGCCCACACCTACAAACATCCCCCACCATCTCCTAACCTGCACACACTCACCCACCCACATATCCTCTACCCACCCACACATCCTCTACCCACCTATCCCCCAACCAAACATCCCTTAACCACACACTCTTACTCATATACAATCACCCACCCACACATCCTCTACCCAACCACTCATCCTCCACCCAACCACACATCCTCCATCCACCCATTCCCCCAGCCACACATCCCTTAACCACACACCCTTACCTATATACACACACATCCCCACCCACGCACAATCTCCCCACCCATACAAACATCCCTCACACACATCCCCACCCACCAACACATTCCCCATTCACAAACACACACCTCCCATCCACGCACACACAACCCATACATTCATCCCCTCACACATCCCTAGACACACGTACTTATCCCTCAACCACTAACACCCACACGTCCCTTACCCACACATCAACACATACATCTCCTATCTACCCACCCACACTCACACATCCCAACCACCCATCTAAGCAAACATCCCCCACCCTCACACACATCATTCACCCACCCACAAACCCAACCACACCTTCACCCACACAAACATCATTTATCCACACCCAGCTCCCCTCCCACACAATACCACACCCATACACATCCCAAAGACACATCCCTCACCCACACACACATCTATCCACA
>JACEFZ010015459.1:240000-245000 GCA_014155875.1 Cepaea nemoralis
CACACTCACTCACTAACTTTCACACTCTATCACACAGACAGGCAGACACACAACACACCCACTCTCTCAGATTCACTCATTCTCTAACTAAATCTCTCACACATATGTCCACACACTCACTCACTTTTACACTCACTCAGGCACATGCGCATGCATACTCTCTCACTCTCACTCATACTAATTCTTCCACACACTCTTTCTCACTCACTCTCTCACCCACTGTCTCGTTCACACACATAGAGTGAAGAATGATAGTGGAAAAATGATACTAGTAGGTGACTTATGGAGGCATATAGTCGGTATGAAGTAAGTATTGAAAGAGTTTTCGGTTGAATGTGTAGGGACTCATTGGTGTTTTCAGTTCTGGTTGAAGGCTATTCCACAAGTAAGCACCAGAATATGCGAAACAAGTTTTGTATAAGTCCAATCTAGGCTTAGGAAGCTGTAATAAATTTAATCGCTTAATGTTCATTGCATTAGATTGAATTAACGGTAGAAGATACTCTGGCGTATTTTCAGATATAATTTTATTCACTAATTTGGCTTTGTTAAAAAAGAAGCGCTTTTGAAGTGGTAGAAGTCTTAGATGGCTGTATAATTTATTACTTTCAACGTGCTTTATGCTAGAAACTAGACGTATAGCGCGGTTTTGAAGCGAACACAATCGTTTCATATTAGATTTAGGGCAGCCATCCCAGACTGTGGAACAATAATCGAGAGGTGATTGGATATAGGATGCATATAATATTTTACGTGTGCTTTCATCCAAAAAGTGTTGAATTTTAGCAAGTTGGTAAACTTTTTGTGCTATTCTCTTGGTAAGGGCGTGAACATGAGGGCTCCAGTTTAAATGTCTGTCAATTAAAAGACCTAATGTTTTATGTTCATTTACATTAATTATAGGTAACGTGTCCACGTGGAGCTCGAGCGGTGTCCCAGTTATGGCTAGCGTCTGTAGTTTTTGTCTGGTCGTTATTAGCATGGATTTAGTTTTGTCGATGTTAATTAACATGCGATTTTCATTGCTCCATCTACTAAGGTTGTCAAGATCGTTTTGTAAAGAGCTCTCTAAGTCACAAAGGCTCTCTTGACTTGTGTAAATAGTGCAGTCATCCGCAAATAGATCACACGAAGTATTGAGGTATAAAGGAAGATCGTTAATATACACTGCAAAAAGCAGCGGACCTAGTATTGAGCCCTGAGGCACCCCAAAATTAAGTTGTGTGGGTCTTGATAGACAGTTATTGAAGGACACTATTTGTTGTCTGTCTGATAAAAATGACGTAATTAGGTTCACCATATTGGTGCTAGTCTTCATGTGTTTTAATTTTCTAATTAAAATATCATGATCTACCATATCAAAGGCCTTTTTAAAGTCTACAAATACTGCTCCACAAATGTTGCCATTGTTGATACAAAGATGCCAGTTATCGGTCATTTTTGTAAGGGCACTATGGCAAGAATAGTTAGGTCGAAACCCAGATTGACTGTCAATTATTAGATTGTTGTTAATTAAATGATGTAGTGTTATTTTATGCATGTGTTTTTCTAATGGCTTTGATAGCGACGATAGTAAGGAAATAGGTCTATAATTACCCAAGACGCTAATATCAGTTGAGCCATTTTTAAGTAGAGGATACACTTTAGCAACTTTAAAGGCAGATGGAAAGTAGTTTTTGGATAGGCACTGGTTATATATGAACGTTAAGGACTCACTAATAATAGGTGCAGCACACCGAAGAATTCTATTACTGATACCATCTAGGCCTTCTGAATTTGTTGCTTTGAGATTTGAGAGATATTTATATACTTCTGCAACAGACATCAAGGGAATCTCAGAGGGAATATTTCTAGAGCACTTCCCTTCACAGAATGATGACAGTGAACTTAAATTACATACTGAGTCTGGTATTGAGGACTTTAGATTCTCTATTTCTGATTGAAAGAAGTAACTGAAATCCTCGCATGTTATAGAGTTTGGTATTGCTGACTCTGAAGTGTGTTTCTTGTTGGTTAGCGAGTTAATAGCCTTCCATATATTTGTATTATTTGATTTATCTACAATTAAATTTTTGAAATGATCTTTCTTTATCCTACGAATTTCATATTTAACTTTATGTCTTAGTCTGCGGTAATTGATAAAATCTTTATTTTTGTGTGCTGTATCTCGTTCTCTCATGATTACGAGAACTTCGCTAGTGACCCACGGGGACTTCAGTTGATTCTTGACTCGAACTTCTTTGACTGGCACATGTTTATCAAATACATTGTATACTGCCTTTGTCCAGTAAGCTAGTGCATCATCCGGATCAGGAAGTTGGTAAACATGTTCAAGAATGATAGACAAGGACTTTTGTTTTCGCAGTAAGCCTCCTGTTCTCCCAGACTCTTTTTCTTATCCTGTTGATTGTTGTTGCTGCCTTACCAATCCGGATGTTGATTTCCTGATCTAGGGATAATTTGCTATTTATCACTGATCCTGGATATGTAAAATGGTCTACCATCACTAGTTCGGCGTCGTCAATAAAGATTGATGGTACCCCATGTGCACCTTGTGACATAATCTGTGTCTTCGTTTTGCTAATTGTTAACCCAAGTTCAAAACAAGCATTGGAGAATGCCGATAGTAGACATTGCAATTCTTCCTCAGAGTGGGTCGTAACTGCAGCATCATCTGCAAAAAGCAACTCTCTGATCAGTACCCTCCTAATGTTGGTCTTGGCCTTCAATCTCTGAGCATTGTAGAGGCTGCCATCTGAGCGTGAGCGAATGTATATACCGCGATCCTGATCACGAAAGGCATATTTCAGTAGAAGTGAAAAGTATATTTCAAAGAGGGTGGGAGCTAGTACACAACCATGCTTAACTCCACTCTTGATTTCAAACTCTTCAGAAGTTGCACCATCAAACTTGATTATACCCTTAATGCCTGTATGGAACGACCCCACAATGTACAGAAGAGTTGGTGGGCAGCCAATATTCTTTAGTGCCTTGAACAGACCCTCACGACTGACCAAATCAAATGCCTTTGTGAGGTCGATGAAGGCAATAAACAGTGGTTGATTCTGTTCACGGCATTTTTCTTGCATTTGTCGCAATAAGAATATCATATCAATGGTATACCGGTTCTGTCGAAAGCCACACTGTGATTCGGGGTAGACTTGATCTCCTAGGACTTGAAGTCTGCGCAGAACAATTCTGGCAAATACTTTTCCAACAATACACAGAAGTGAGATACCCCTATAGTTGTTGCAGTCGCTCCGATCGCCCTTGTTCTTGTACAGTGTTATGATGCTTGAATCTTTGAAATCCTGTGGGACTTGTCCTTCTCGTCCCATCCTTACCTGAAGCCTTGCCAGATGCAAGTTCATTTATAGCACACTTAACTTCTGTTATGGTGGGACGTGTGTCCAGGTGGTCAAGAGTTGGTAGAGCCTCTATGGCGTCGAAGGCATCATCCGCTAGTTTGGTCTCACTTGAGTAAAGCTCCAAATAGTGGTCTACCCATCTGGCCATCTGCTGTTTCTTATCAGTGATGATTTCTCCAGTCAAGGTTTTCAATAGTGCACTTCTTTTGATCACTGGACCACAGGCTTTCTTTATTCCTTCATACATGCTTCTGATGTTTCCCTTATCACTTGCGATTTGAATGGACTCACATAACTTGATCCAATAATCATTTGCACACTGCCTGGCAGCCTTTTGCACATCCTTCCTAGCTTGCTTTAGCTCACTCAGAGTGTTACGCGTTGGTATTTTCTTGTTTCTTAAGAGAGCTTTCTTCTTCTTATCAATTAAGGGCTGCAGAGTCTGGCTGTTTGCCGCAAACCAGTCCTGCCTCTTATGATCCACAGTGCCGTAAATCCCTACGGCAGTTTTATAAAGAGTTTCCTTAAGTTGACCGCACTTTTCATTTACTGTACAATTTTCTGGTGTATCAGTGAAAGCGTCTTCAATTTGCTGTTGAAACCGAAAGCACTTTTCAGGATCGTGAGTGTTAATAATATTAATCCTGTGGCTAGATTTGTGTTTAGCTGTGTAGATTCTCTTTGGTCCCAGTCTAACCCTTTCAACAACCAAAGAGTGAACCGTATCTCAGTCAGCAATGTGGTAGCTTCGAGTCAATGATATATGGTTCAGATGTTGTCTCCGTGTCATGATGAAGTCCAGCTGGTGCCAATGGCCGGATCTTGGATGTTTCCATGTGACCTTATGCAGCTCGTTTGTTTTAAAAAAGGAGTTTGTAATACACAGGTCATTTTGGTGCAATGCTCCAGCAGCCGTTGCCCATTTTCATTCATGCGATCGATGTTGTATTTTCCAAGGCACACTGGCCATGAACTCGAGTCCTTGCCCACACAAGCACTGAAGTCACCGAGCATATAAATGTAATCAGATTTTGGAACTGCCTTGATCATGGAGTCTAACTCCTCATAGAACGAATCCTTCACATCATCAGAGGAATCGAGTGTCGGTGCATATGCAGTAAAAATGGTAGCAAAACCACAAGAGATTGCCAAGCGCAGGGATAATAGTCTTTCATTTCCTCCTGCTGGAATTTCAATCATTCACAGTAGCGAACTCTTCACTGCAAAGCCCACACTGTGTTACATTTTTTTCTGCCTGCCTTCTACCCTTCCAAAAAAGGTGTAATTATTTTCCCTAAGTGACCCTTCCTCAGCGAGGCGAGTCTCCTGCAGGCCAGCAATATCAATGTTAAGACGATTGAGTTCAGCATCAATCACAGCCGTTTTTCTCACATCGTCAATATTTATCAAGTCAGTGGAAAATCCTGGACACATAGTTCTCACGTTCCAGGTTGCAAGCCGTAGCTTGAGGTGTCTATTTTTCTTTTTATTAGTACCTGGTGCATTGGGTTTACATCCTGCGATTCAGATTTTGTCCTAGCCCCAAAACACCCATTGAAGCAGGCTGGCTGTGGCGCATCAGCACCCAATTGGCCGGGGGCTGTCCAGCTTGAGGCGGGCGGTAGCTGATCA
>JACEFZ010015459.1:250000-295406 GCA_014155875.1 Cepaea nemoralis
GAGAGAGAGAGAGGTAGAGAGAGAGAGAAGGTAGAGAGAGAGAGAGGTAGAGAGAGAGAGAGGTAGAGAGAGAGAGAGGTAGAGAGAGAGAGAGGTAGAGAGAGAGAGAGGTAGAGAGAGAGGTAGAGAGAGAGAGAGGTAGAGAGAGAGAGAGGTAGAGAGAGAGAGAGGTAGAGAGAGAGGTAGAGAGAGAGAGAGGTAGAGAGAGAGAGAGGTAGAGAGAGAGGTAGAGAGAGAGGTAGAGAGAGAGAGAGGTAGAGAGAGAGAGGTAGAGAGAGAGGTAGAGATAGAGAGAGGTAGAGAGAGAGAGGTAGAGAGAGAGAGAGGTAGAGACGCATACAACAGAGTACCACTGGATTTTTTAATGGTTCAGCTTCTCGAACTAAACGTAAGTCCATTCCTCCTTAGTTGGATCGCTGCAGCCCTCTTCTAACGGAAAGTAGTTTTTAGATGTGGCAGTTGGACTTCGGAACCAACAACAATATATCCTGGCCTACCACAGGGATCACCATTATCTCCGGTACTGTTCAACGCCTACACAGTGAGAATCACCAGCGAGCAGATCACTGGACCTGGCAGGACATTGTCATATGCCGATGATGTTTTAGTGTATCGTCAGGGTAAGGATAGAGAGGAGGTTGCTGTGGAACTACAAACCGAACTCAATCGCATAAGTACTTTGTGTGGTGAAGCTGGGGCAATGGTCAACCCAACAAAGGCAACAGTGACTTGGTTCTCGTTGAATAATCATATCGTCAACACTCCAACACCAACTGTAATGCTGTGTTCAGAGGCGGTGGAAAGAACGCAGGCAATGAATTACCTGGGGATACGGTTTGATCGAAGCCTTGCTTATAATGTGCACATAGACCAGGTGATAACAAAGGCCAAGCGGGGTTTGGCAGCGATGCGGATGATGGCGGCAGCAAACTGTGAGCAGCACCATCTTATGTCTTCTGTACGAGGGGCTGGTCATGTCTGTTTTGGAGTATGCAATGGCAATCCTGACTCTCAGCCATAAGCAGATAGAAAGGATGGAAAGGATACAGAATGAAGTTATGCGCATTATTCTTGGATGTACAAGAGATACAGCATGCAGGGCGATGCGCTTCCTTCTTGATTTTCCAACCATTGAAGAGAGAATACAAGGTTGCAGGGCACGCGCCTACCTCAGAGTTAACGCAAACACACAACATCCACTGCATAGTGAAATTAGGAAGGTGAAGGGCAGCAGGTTAAAAAGAGGACGGTCGTGGATGGGTCAAGCCGAAGACATTCTTCAACAGGTGTGTTCACTTGAGGACTTAGAACCTGGCGAGGAGTGGGTGCAAGTGCCAACAGACTTCTGCACATCCTTTTCAGTTTGCATCCAACTAGATAGAAAAGCAGACAAGAAAATCCGGCTGCTGTTGAGGCTGAAGTACAAGCGTTGATTTTCGAGAATTCGCTAGACGGTGACGCGGTCATCTACACAGATGGGTCGGTCGTCCGACATGTGAGAAGCTCATGGGCCTTACAGCTCGGGCCGGAGGGAGAATTGTGAAGGAGGACTCTGGTGCTTTCACTGAAACCACAAGTAGCCTGACCATGGAAGTCATGGCAGTAAGTAAAGCAATAACATGGCTCGAGACACAGACATTCACTAGGGCTTGTTTCCTTAGCGACTCAATGAACATGATCAAGAGGATAGAGGAGGGGTCGATCCGAAGAGAATGGTTGCTGCCTCTGGAGCAGTCTCGACTGGCAAATATTAGTTTCATCTTCGTGCCAGGGCATGCGGGAGTACAAGGAAATGAGCCGGCTGACAAGCTCGCAGATGAGGCTACTGTGGAGGGCGGACGCGCCATGGACCAGGCCGACATTCTGAATGCTCTACGAGAAGTAAGACTTTTGCGAGAACCAAGTGATGACTGTGAATCTACAACAATGGCCAGACTGCGAGAGCAGCAAATTAAAAGAGGGGTGGCCAAACAAGAACACAACGCAGGAAGCCAAAGAAGATTGATAAACCAACACAGAACTGGCGTCGTTAGCCGATACACGTTGCGGGATTTGCTGAGGAGGGGATCCGAGCACTTATGGACTGAATTGTTCGATGTGCAATGAGGATGATCTGTCGACTAACTAACTAACTAACTAACTAGAGGTAGAGAGAGAGAGGTAGAGAGAGAGAGAGGTAGAGAGAGAGTAGAGAGAGAGGTAGAGAGAGAGAGGTAGAGAGAGAGGTAGAGAGAGAGAGGTAGAGAGAGAGAGAGAGAGGTAGATAGAGAGAGAGGTAGAGAGAGAGAGGTAGAGAGAGAGAGAGCTAGAGAGAGAGAGAGAGAATTAATGACAGTCACGTGTCATAGCATGGGAGGGAGTGAGCAAGTGAATTGATACATGCCGTGGGAGATGTTGAGAAGCATAATCGATTACGCCCATCGGTAATGTACTTGATGGCGTTGAAAGTATGCATCTGACAAGATGCAGCGAAATACGCCAGGAAACAAAACTTCCAACATATTAACAACGACTTATTTGTGCGGATTTATTTTGTAAGCCATACCTTGCTGTTACATGCAAGTGTATAATTTTTCAATGATTCTGATCATCGTCAACATTATCATCATCAAGTGTCTTGCTGATTGGCGTTGGCGATTATGCTTATCCACATCGTGTGATCTCACTCAACGTGTGTCATTTCGTATGTTGACTGTCCCAAGACTGTCCGTAATTTTCTCTCGCTGTCTTCCTCTGTCTCTCTGTCCAGTTGTCATGGCATGTTCCTTTTTTTCTCCCCTCATAATGTGACAAGAAGCGATGATTGCCTCTTTCTATCATTTGTGATAAATTGTCCCTGCGGCTTAGTATCACTGAAAATGTATTGTTAAATTGTAATGAAATAATAAGATTAAATAAGATTTAACTTAAAAAGAATTATTTATCGATAATTATGTACATTCAATGTCGATGACATTAGCCAAATTACTCCGGATTGCAGAGATAACATACAGGCAGAACAGTGAGAGGACAGTGGGCGGATTAATGAAGGTAATTACCTCGGAGAAGGTAGTTCTCGAGTTATGAGGTGAAGTAACATCTGCAGGACAGCGAAGGTATGGATAGCCTCGTTAGAGCTGTATCTACTCAGGTCAGGTAGAAGTTGTTATTGCTTCTGGATGTCTGAACTTGGTTAACTGGATGTAGAGTAGCCATTAAAGGCTATACTAACTCTTATCACAGCTGATCAAAATCTTGAAATACCGGGAGATTGATCTCATAGTGAAGTCGGAAACGGACTTTGAATAGCTGTTCCACAATTTATCAGTCTTCAGAATCCTAAGCATTTTGATTATTGCAATGTATTGCAACGTGGATACACTAGTCAGCTGCGATTGTGGATACATTAATCAATTACAACAGTGAATACAATGGTCAGTTCCAAAAGTGAATATAATAATCAGTTGCAACAGTGGATACAATAGTCAGTTACAATTATGTATACAATAAATATGTAAGGAATAAACAGTCAATAGACACACATGAAATAATTACACAAGTAGGCGATGTAAGCTGCAAACTTCATACATCTATTCCACACAGACCTGGGACTTTCGACGCTAACACCATCAAGTCTTTCACCGCTAACGATGTCCAAGGACAACAAGACTGCCAGCACACCTTCGAACGTGTCGAACCATTCGTCTTCTTTGTGGATTGGCCCATCTGTGAACAGCCCACACGGCAAGGGGTAATAACCCGTGTTCACATCTAACAGTGTTAGCGAGTAGTGCGTTCGGCCATTATTGTGACTCTGGTGTGTTGACACAGTTTGGTACACGCTGTCTTCCTCTTCTTCTTCTGCTGTTAGGTGTATAGCCCCGAAGTGCTCATCTATACAGATGGATCTGTTGTAAAGCAGCAGAGAAGTGCGTGGGCATTTACAGCCCGTTCAGCGGGCCGAACCGTTCAAGAATCCAGTGGTGCCCACTCTATGACCACGAGCAGCATGACGATGGAGGTGATGGCAGTTACACAGGCTTTCATATGGCTGGAATCACAGCATTATACCAACGTGTGTGTACTAAGTGATTCAATGAGCATGATTCAGAAGGTCGAAGCTGGATCTGTACGTAGACAGTGGACTGAGTCGCTGCGGAAGTCTGTTGTCCGCAAAGTCACCTTCATCTTCGTCCCGGGACATGCGGGAGTCGAGGGAAATGAACGAGCTGATAAATTGGCTGGCTCTGCACCCCCTGTAGATGGCCAGCCCATGGATCGTGCGGATGTTATTAACGCCCTTAAAGATATGGCGAGAACAGAGGATTTTGACGCCAGTGATTCCACATCGCTCTCCAGGATGAAAGACCTGGGAGTAAGAATCGGCACAGCCAGACGCGAGAGGTACATCGGGAAAACAAAGCGCCTCGTCAACCAACACAGAACTGGCACTATTAGCCACCGGACGCTGATGCATATGCTGGGGGGGAGGATCTGAGCACCTATGGACATGTCCGGAGTGCAACGAAGATACCCCAACTGATAACTAACTAACTAACCTCAATGAACTTGGCGTTTTTTGTATTATAGTGAGTTGCTCAGCTGTTTAGGCATCCGTCTCTGCCTTCCCCTGTCTCGAGCTTCATCTGTCTCTGTCTTCATCTGTCTCCGTCTTCATCTGTCTATGTATTCAAATGTCTCTGTCTTCATATGTCTCTGTCTTCGAGAGTTTCTGCCAACATTTGTCGCTGTTGTCCTCTGTCTCGATCTTCATTTATCTTTGTCATCTATCATGTCTTCATCTGTCTCTGTCTTCATCTGTCTCTGTATTCATCTGTCCCTGTCTTCATATTTCTGTGTCTTCAAGTGTTTGTCTTCATCTGACTCTGTCTTCCACTGTCTCGATCTTCATCTATCTTTGTCATTGTCTTCATCTGACTCTGTCTTCATCTGTCTCAGTCTTCATGTGTCTCTGTCTTAATCTGTCTCTGTCTTCATGTTATTATATCTTCGTATGTGTCTGTTTTAATATGTCTCTGTCTTCGTGTGCCTCGATCTTCATCTGCCTCTGTCTTTATCAGTGTCTGTCTTCCTCTGTCTCTGTCTTCATCTGTCTCGATCTTCATCTGTCTCTATCTTCATCTGTCTCTCTTTACCTGTCTCGATATGTATATGTCTCTGTCTTCATATGTCTCTAACTTTATCTGTCTCTGTCTTTATGTGATTATGTCTTCATATATCTCTGTCGTCATCTGTTTCGATCTTCATCTTTCTCAATCTTCATCTGTCTCTGTCTTCAAAAGTCTCTGTTTTCATCTGTCTCTGTCTTCATATGTTCCTGACATAATCTGTATCGATCTTCATATGTCTGTCTTCATCTGTCGCTATCTTCATCTGTTTCTGTATGCATATGTCTCTGTCTTATCTCTCTGTCTTCAAGTGTCTCTGTCTTCATCTGTCTGTGTGTGTGTGGGGGGGGGGGGGGGGGGGGGGGGAGAGGTGTGTGGTGTGTTGGTTGGGGATATGCGTGTGGTTGGGGGATGACTGTATGGGTTGGGGATATGTGTGGTGTGTGGGTGGGGGTATTGCGGGGTGCGTGGGTGAGGGTATCTGTTTGGGGTGGGTGGGGATATTGTGTGGTATGTGGGTGGGAGATATGTGTGTGGTGTGTAGGTGGGGGATGTGTGGTGGTATGTGGGTGTGGGATGTGTGGGTGAGGGATATGTGTGTGTGGTGCATGGGTTGGGAATATTGTGTGGTAGGGGATGTGTGTGATGTGCTGGTGGGAGATATGTGTGGTGGGGGATTTGGGTTAGGGCATGTGTGGGTGGGTGGAGGATGTATTTGTGGATGGTGGGGTGTGTGTGAGTGGATTAGGGATGTATAGGTTTTTAGGGAAATGTGTGTGTGGGTGTGGATAAGGAGATGTCAGTTGGTGGGGATGTGTGTGTTTGGTTTGGGAATTTGTGAGTGGATGTGCGATGTGTGGGTTGGAGGGGGATGTGTGTGCGTGGGTGGGGAATATGTGGTCGATGGAGGTGTGGCTGGGGGATGGGTGGTTGGAGGTGTGCGTGGGGAGAAGATGTGTGGGTGGAGGATGGGTGTGTGGGTTAGGATGTGTATGTGGGTGGGCGCGGGATGTGTGGGTTGGTGGGGGATGTTTGTATGGGTGGCGAGTGTGTTTGTGTTGTGGGGACAGGTGAAGGCAGTGTGTGTGGGTGGGGGATGTGCGGGAGGGGGATGGGTCGGTTGGTGTGTTATGTATGTGTTCCTGGGTGTGTGTGGGGAGGGGGGGTGTAGGTGGGAGTGTGTGTGTGTGGATGGGGTGATGTGTGGGTAGGTGGGAGATGGGCCTCATAACATGGTAATTTGCCCTGTTTATGTTTACAACATTCAATTCACAATGGTTTTTTTTCTTCCTATGTAAATGTATAATGCTCTTGATGAACGAAAGATGAGTGATTGGAAGGGCCGAATATAAGACGGGCCTGCTTGCCAATTTGTGACCCTTTTAAAATAAAGTTGATTTGATTTGATTTGATTTGATTTGATTTTTGTCTTTATCTGTCTCTTTATTCATCTGTCTCTGTCTTCATATTTCTCTGCCTTAAAGTGTTTCTGTCTTCATCTGTCTCTGTTTCGCTAGTTTCTAGCATAAAGCACGTTGAAAGTAATACATTATACAGCCATCTAAGACTTCTACCACTTTCTTTTTAACAAAGCCAAATTAGTGAATAAAATTATATCTGAAAATACCCCAGAGTATTTTCTACCGTTAATTCAATCTAATGCAATGAACAGCAAGCGCTTACATTTATTACATGTTCCTAAGCCTAGATGGACTTATACAAAACTTGTTTCGCATATTCTGGTGCTCACTTGTGGAATAGCCTTCCACCAAATCTGAAAACTCCAATGAGTCCCTACACATTCAACCGAAAACTCTTTCAACACTTACTTCATACCGACTATATGCCTCCATAAGTCACCTACTGGTATCATTTTTTCACTATCATTCTTCACTGTATGTGTGTGAGCGAGAGGGTGGGTGAGAGAGTGAGTGAGAAAGAGTGTGAGTGGAAGAATTAGTATGAGACAGAGAGAGAGTGAGAGAGTATGCATGCGCGTGTGCCTGAGTTAGTGTAAAGTTGAGTGAGTGTGTGTGGACGTATGTGTGAGAGATTGAGTGAGAGAATGAGTGAATCTGAGAGAGTGGGTGTGTTATGTGTCTGCAAGTCTGTGTGATAGAGTGAGAAAGTGAGTGAGTGTGAGTTAGAGAGTCAGTGAGTGAGTGGGTGAGTGAGTGAGTGAGTGAGTAAGGGAGCGTGAGTGAGTGAGAGATAATTTGTGAGTATGCGTGTATGTGCGCGAGTGAGTGAGTGTGAGAGCGAGTGAGTGTGCAAGAGAGAGAGAGAGAGAGAGAGAGAGAGAGAGAGAGAGAGAGCGCGTGGGTAAATGAGAGAGTGCATGAGAAAGTGAATGAGTAAGAGTGAGTTAGTGTGTGTGTCTGTTTGCTTGTCTGTGTATGCGAATAAGAGAGTGATTTGGTGTGATTTAGAGGGTGAACGAGTGAGTGAGAGAGAGAGAGAGAGAGAGAGAGAGAGAGAGAGAGAGAGAGAGCGTGAGTGTAAGTGGGAGGGTGAGTGAGAGGGAATATGTGAGTATGTGTGTGTGTGTGTGTGTAAGTGATGGCGAATGTGAGAGCGAGTGCGTATAAGAATGAGAGAGAGAGAGAGAAATAGTGAGTGGGAGAGAATGAGACAATGAGACAATGAGAGAGTTAGTGTGCCAGTGTGCGTGAAAGTAAATTAAGAGAGAGAGAGAGAGAGAGAGAGAGAGAGAGAGAGAGAGAGAGAGAGAGAGAGAGAGAGAGAGAGAGAGAGAGAGAGAGAGAGAGAGAGAGAGAGAGAGAGATGAGCGCAAGCATATGATTATGCCATATTTATTTTTTATGTATCCTCATCTATCATATTAGCAGTTTTACTGCCAATTTAATTTAACATGCACTGCTAATTTCATCATGTTTATGTCTGTCAGAATCTCCAATAAGGCTCTAGAGAGTTAATAAGTGTTAACACTAGTCTAGTAGGGAGACACCAGACAGGAGAGACACCAGCGCTATAAATAGCTTCACAAGGGGACACATTGGTGTCAGCCAAGGGGGCAATAAGGACAAGTGAGCGAGGGCTTCCCCAAGCCATTGGGAAGCTTGGCCTTACGAGTAACCGTGAACTGCCCGGTTACTCAAGTTCAGGAACCAGCGTGCTTGGGACTCCATGCACGCAAGACTAGCTACTGCACGGAGGGGACAGCGTCCGTGCTTGACCACGCAATGTGTAGCGTGTGGACAGACCCGACTGGAGACGGTAGAGAGTAGACGTGTTCTTGACAAATGCTATAGTTTCTAGGCAATAGTCAAATATTAGGCTGTAGATTTAGATTGTGATTACTAGCATCATTTCTCACCACTTCATTGCATTCATGTTGTATAATGTTAATGAAGCATACCGCTCGCAGAGCTATTAAATTGTCAGCTCTAAATAAATTGCATTCCTTTTGCAAATGTCACGAGTTGTTATTTCGTGCGGTGCAAAAGTAGGGGAGTCCTGAAAACCCTGTAGCAAGCAAGTCGCTGACAGGCAGGACCCCAATTGGTGTCAGAAACCAGTGAACCAACGCCAACAGTCTATTGGTGTCATAAACCACTGAACCAACGCCAGCTATCAATTGGTATCAGAAAGTTCTGAACCAGCAGCAATCAATTGCACGATTCAACATCATTGCTGTGTTAAATATTTGAAAGTAATGTAGATTGGTTTGCATATATGGCAGAAATAATTTTCTCTTGTGAATTATTACGATCATACCATTTGTGGAGTGTGAACCACAATGAAGCAAAAGTAAATTATAAAGTGTGAAATTCTACGAAAATTAATTTGAAAGTGTGTTATTCTACGGAAATTAATGAAAATGTATACAATCATCAGTGAATAACATGAAACCTAGCCACCGTGTACATTTCATTTTGTGTGATACAGCCATCAATGTCACCATCCTCTATAGTCAGTAAATAGATTAGCTACTGAACTGAAGCCTAGAACGAAGTTATACCAAACTAGTCAGTGAGTGAAGACAAGACGACATCGACTGTCATACGACGAATCATATTATGTATCATAACAATCATTCAGACGATCATATCATTCATTCATTAACACCATTTATCATTATCTATCACATTTTTTCATTCATCATTCGCATGAAAGATAAATTTGTATTTACAACATATGCGTGTGTCTAATTTTTGATGCTCTACTAAACAGAAGCATCCATTGTGTTATCAAGTCAATCATTTTGTGAGTGTGGAAGACAGCGGTGGAACATCCCAAGAACCGTATTTTCCAAAGAATTAGATGAGTATATTTTCAGAATATTTTGGTATGCTCTAAATTAATCATGCATCTTCTTTTTCAGTAAAGATGTATATTTACTAACACATTATTACAAACTATTGTGTGAATATTATTGTGATATCATTTTGAACTAACATTACGCCACAAAATGGCGTCACTAAGTGAGTGTATCCAGGCAGGTAAAGAAATGGGCCACACTGGAGAGAAGTTAGAGAAGTGGGCGGATCAAAAGTATAAAGAAGAAATAGCTCGACATAGAGAAGAAACAGAAAGAAAAGCTGCTCTTGACAGGGATGAAAGAGCAGTAGAAAAGCAGCATCTAAAAGAAATGAAAGAAATCGAAGAGGCTGCCAAACAGAAACAGTTAGAGTTCGAAGAAGGCTACCAAACAGAAACAATTAGACTTAGATCATGCTACCAAACAAAAGCAGATACAAGTAGACTCAGAGACTAAATTAAAGATGAAGGAAATGGAGGTAGATTCTAACATACAGATAGCCTCTAGCAAACAAAAGAGCCAAGAAGAACAGAACAAATTTAGTAAGTATAAAGGCCTTATCAAACCATACAGTGTAGGGGATTCAATTAGCGCATGGACTGAGAACATAGAATTCCAACTAAAGACGCAGAAAATACCTTTGGATGACTGGGCAATGATCTACATGAGAAACCTCAGTGGGGAGCCGTTAAAAGTAATAGAATCCATACCTACAGAGCTAAGGAACAATTATCAGTACATTCACGATAGGATAATGCAACACTTTCTTTTAGACGCCACTGGGTACCAAATTCAATTCTCCCAAATTAAGCCAAAAGCAACTGAAACCTTCTTAGACTACATCTCTAACGTGCAGAGCACATTTAAAAAGTGGACTAGAGCGGCGAAAGTGGGTAACAACTATGAAAAATTAGAAGATCTTATGGTAATGGACAAGGTGATATCTACCGTTCCTACCCCTTTTGCGAAGTTTCTACAACAGTCAGATATTGAATCCATTCAGCAATTAGAGAAACGGGGGTCAGCATATTTTTCATCTAATCGGGACATATTTAAATCTACAACACATGATACAGAAATCACTGCTTTTGCAAACAAAGTACCTGATAGATCTTACAATCAGAAAGATTACCGTAAGAAGGACAAACCATATCAGAAACCACCTCGGTGTGGCTATTGTAGTCTTTTTCATCCGACCTACGCTATGTGTGATAAAAACCCCGCATATCCGTCACACTTAGAAGCAGTGCTAAAGAAGCAAGAAAGCAGAAGATCATCATTTAAACGTGCTGTTAAATGTTACTTTTGTTCCAGTTATGGCCACTATAGTAATAAATGTATTGGTAGACAACGAATGAAGGCAAATAATGCAGCACTCATCGATACATCATCAGACGATGAGAGTGACATTGATCCGGAACTTGTGAATGTGTTGCCAACGAGTGAATGTGAGAGTGTAGCATTAGTAACAGACATATTAGACTTTAAGAAATGTAACGTATGCCACCAGTTTCATGCGGATGGTAAATTGAAATGTGGGCACGTAATACCATGTTCAAATGAAGATGCTAACGCAGCGAGTGCCTCCAGAGGTAAACTTAAGTTCTACGATGCACTGGTCAATGATCAACCATGCCAATGTTTAATTGATAGCGGAAGCACTCTACTGGGTTTAAGGAAAGAACCTGGTAGACCAGAAGATTATACGGGTGAATTTGTCAAATGCTGTACTTTCTCTGGAACCATTGAGAAATACCCACTGGCAAAAGCGCATATCAATACCCCGTTCCTTACCGGCACATTTACTTGCGCAATCCTGCAAGATCCATGCACGGATCTCATTTTAGGATGCCTAGATTCATTGAAACAATGTACAGACGACGACATAAGAGCCTGGAAACATACACACATGGCTAACGCTGTAACAAGGTCAGATACACAAACAAACTATACTGACTTACAAAATGAAATGCTACAGCTATTAACACCAAGTGGTGCAGATACCAACACTACTCGACAGAAATTTATCGAGGCACAAAGCACCGACCAAACAATCGCACCTTATTTTAAATTGTTGGGTGAGCGAGCGAAAGTGACTAAAAATGCATCTTGGTACTTTAGAAAATTTAACGGAATTCTCATGCGTTATTACACAAATAATAACCATGAAATTCAGCAGACGGTGTTACCTGTAACATACCGACAAAATGTGCTAAAGATCGCACATGAGTCACCGTTTGCTGGACATTTGGCCTATGATAAAACGCGAGCCAGAGTTCTGTCACACTTTTACTGGCCTAAATTCTGTTCTGACATAAAATTTTTCTGTCGTTCGTGTACTATTTGTCAACATCTTGTACGAAAGGGAAAGCATGTGACGGCCGAAGTTCAACGGTCAGTATTAGCATCTAGACCATATGAGAGTATAGCGGTCGATATTGCTGGACCCCTAAAGCAGGTGTCGAGCAATGGAAACCACGACTATGCAAATAAGGGTGCTAAAACTATTCACCTTGAACCAAATCAGAAGGTTTTGCTTCTACTACCTGATAAACGTAATTTGTTACTAACATCTTGGCAAGGGCCATTCAACGTTGAACGTAAAATATCAGATGTGGATTATGAAATATCGATAAAAGGACAATTAAAGATATTTCATATCAACATGCTGAAACCATACTTCTCACGACAAGAACAACAGACAGACGAACAAAATGCACCAACACCAAGTAATCGGACGACAGACGTACACAACACAACTTCACTAGGTAGGGCGACACACGACAGCGACAACGCAAACACACTTAGCCAGGTAACAGCACACACAGCTAGCACCACAACAGTATTGAACGAGACAGACGAAGACGAGATGGAATTACCAGTCCCTACTGTAGACACGACTGCGACCATTGACAGCATAAAGATAGAAACTAAACTTACAGACGACCAACGACGACAAATAATAGAGCTAGTGACGGAATACAGAGACATTTTCTCCGACATCCCAGGAAAGACAGACAGAATAGAACATTCTATCATTCTGACTGACAACACACCAATCAAGTGTCGACCTTATTCTATCCCTTTAAACTATAGGTCGAACCTCGACAAAGAACTACTATCTCTCGAGTCGAGCGGAATTATTCAGAAATCTCAGTCAGAGTATTCTTTCCCTATTGTCCTTGTCGCCAAAAAGGACTCTACTATTCGACTCTGCGTCGATTATCGCCGTTTAAACAAAATAACCAAAATTGACGCTGAACCAATCCCAGCATGCGAGGATTTGATCTTGGACATGTCTACATCTCGCATATTTAGCAAGCTTGACCTCACGAAAGGTTATTGGCAAGTCCCGATGGAAGTAAATTCGATTCATTTAACAGCTTTCTCCACTCCTTTAGGTCTATATGAGTGGCGCTTTCTTCCTTTTGGCCTTCGTAACGCTCCAGCAACTTTCGTCCGTCTAACTAGGGATCTTCTCCATGGGATGACCAATATTTCTACATATATAGACGACATATGTATCCATACGGAAGACTGGACAACACACCTACTGAAACTACGACAAGTCTTCGACAGGTTGCGAGTATTTGGGCTTACAGTGAAGCCGACCAAAGTAGAGTTGGGCATGGAACAAATTGACTTCCTGGGTCATACCATCTGCAGGGGCCAATTAAGAACAGATGACAGAATCGTCACCAAGATTCTGAATTTGACAATGCCAACGACCAAGAAACAGGTCCGGAAGTTTACTGGGTCTGGTAAACTACTATAGTAAATTTATTCCAAATCTGGCGGAAATCACCAGTGTTTTTTCTAACATCTTAAAAGCTTCGGCTAAATTATCTGTACAAGATGCAGGATTAATTAGCGCGTTATCAAAACTGAAATACCTTTTTAGCGTTCCACCTATCCTTCGTATGCCTAATCCAAAACTTACCTATTTTTTACGCACAGATGCGAGTGCCATCTCCATATCTGGGATACTAGGACAGTTCTACGAAGGGAAGTTCCACCCAGTAATGTACGTAAGTCGGAAAATTAGCCCTGCTGAATCTAGATACTCAGCATCAGAATTGGAGGGCCTCAGTTTGATCTATTGTGTTAAGAAATTTCATAGATTTTTGGCAGGAGCACAGTTTGTGATCGAAACCGATAATTCTCCGTTGTATGTGATGCAGTCTGGAGTTCCCCACAACAACAGAATCTACAGGTGGGCTTTGATTCTCCAAAATTACAGATTTACCATCCAGCACTTAGAGGGAAGATTGAACACTGTTGCAGACATTTTGAGTCGACCGTCACCCATTGAAATACCTGATTTGCAGGAAGGGATCGACCACAGATCACCAGAAACAGTGACACTGTAAATGTTAGGTAACTCAGTGCCGTATGTGGTGATTAAGATACACTGTAAGTGCGTTATCATCGCCAAACATGTAAACTGTGTGAAAGTAACAGTGCTATGAAAAGTGTAACGAACAGACGCAGAAGTAACATGCGCTGACACACACATAAGCTATATTAACATTGAAGTGTTAGCTATGAACCTACATAAGTTAGTAGGGAACTATATTTATACACTATCCATGAAGGAGAGCATAGAAGACTTTGCCGAAATGAACTATGTTATAATAGTCTACAAAGAACATTGCTCCATCTTCACAACGGAAAGGAGGACTTCAGTTAGTGTAATTAGATATAGAAATGTAACTGTGATATATATATATATATATATATATATATATATATATATATATATATATATATATATATATATATATATATATATATATATATATATATATATATATATTTTATTAACAGTACACATAACTTCATTTTTCTATGAATAATTGAATTGCAAAATGTTCAAATGCATATATAACTTTATTTATGTCATGTGGTAGTTAGAAATCACCATCATTTAGTTATTAAACCATTGAAGGTACCACCAATGATAGAAATACGATTGTTAGATATTACATTAATTTATCACCGCATAATCATAATCATTTATAAATTCATTTATCTAAAATATCATTTCTAAACTAACCCAACCATTTAGGAATTAACATCATCTTATTTACAAATAACACTTTAAGGTAGTTAACTCAATTCTCTTAAATGAAATTAATTAGTTAGATTATTTCCCTTGGGATAATTTAGGACAGCACACCAAATCATATTAGTTACTATTACAGGATCGGTGACAAACCATCCTCATAACCGTGTATATTTTGTATAGACATGACACGTGCAAACAAAACGCACAGTCATTTGGCGTGAATACTGTTATAATTCAGCCAATCATTTATTGTAAATATGTAATGTTCATTTATTTGATGCTATGAAACATATTTTAATGACGAGAGAATGTTTGAGCAAAAGGAGAGTATGAAAGCGAGTGAAAGATGTATGCAAGAGGAATAAATGAGAGAAGAGAATGTGAAAATTAGTAAACATGGAAAGAAAGAGAGTGAGAGAGAAAGGTAGCGGCAAATTTTTTCACCGCTGGAAACGTCTTATTTTGACTTGTCTGTGTCATCTGTGTAACCAATGTGTTGTCAAGTTTTTATGTGTGTTACTGCCATACTTTAATAGGTTAGATAGGGAATGTACTTTGAGCTTCTGAAAGCGGAGTTGTGGTCATAAATAAGAATAACAAACGTTTGTAACCTCAATAAACCGATTTACGGCGCTCGAAGGAACACACACATTTAATACACTAACGCATACACAGGTTAGAAAGTTAAGTACACTGTAGTTTATTAGGAAACACGCAAACAAACAGGAAAACAAACACATAAAAGTTGCACACACTATTTGTTTCAAAGAACAACAACTTAAATTCAGGGGACACAATAACTTCTTAAAAACCTTAATGTAACATTGAAAATAGCTTTTCACAAGCGGAAGCGAGAAGGTGAAAAGTAGAACTGTGTGTATATGAGTTGGAGGGGATATTAATGGGAACATGAACATATTTATGCTCATGTGTTGCACTCATAACAGAGTCAACTTGTATTTGGGTTGTCATTTTCGGGCAATATGAGGACAGGTCGAGACAGAAGTCAATGGGTGAAAGTCAAAAGACATAGGGTCAAACGACGGAAGCCAGGACATAAGTCATAAGACAACGGTTCCGGTTCAAAACAATTCCCAAAGATATCTATAGAACCAACTATACTGATACATGGGCTACTTAATTAGCCGAGTGAAAAGATAGAACAGTGTGAGTAAAGGTAGAAGAGAGTTGTTCTATCCCCAAACGAGAGATTTATAACTTATTGGATATCTGACAAAATTGGACATCCAATTTTTCTTTGTGACCATACGTGTTACAAACATGAGTTAAAGGGAAGTAACACTTCACAGAGAGGAGGGGAGCCTGTCAGAATCTCCAATAAGGCTCTAGAGAGTTAATAAGAGTTAACACAAGTCTAGTAGGGAGACACCAGACAGGAGAGACACCAGCGCTATAAATAGCTTCACAAGGGGACACATTTGTGTCAACCAAGGGG
Organism: Cepaea nemoralis; assembly: GCA_014155875.1. Classification (NCBI taxonomy): domain Eukaryota; kingdom Metazoa; phylum Mollusca; class Gastropoda; order Stylommatophora; family Helicidae; genus Cepaea; species Cepaea nemoralis. Next base: position 265,915 of record JACEFZ010015459.1, read on the forward strand.
GCAATAAGGACAAGTGAGCGAGGGCTTCCCCAAGCCATTGGGAAGCTTGGCCTTACGAGTAACCGTGAAGTGCCCGGTTACTCAAGTTCACGAGCCAGCGTGCTTGGGACTCCATGCACGCAAGACTAGCTACTGCACGGAGGGGACAGCGTCCGTGCTTGACCACGCAATGTGTAGCGTGTGGACAGACCCGACTGGAGACGGTAGAGAGTAGACGTGTTCTTGACAAATGCTATAGGTTTCTAGGCAATAGTCAAATATTAGGCTGTAGATTTAGATTGTGATTACTAGCATCATTTCTCACCACTTCATTGCATTCATGTTGTATAATGTTAATGAAGCATACCGCTCGCAGAGCTATTAAATTGTCAGCTCTAAATAAATTGCATTCCTTTTGCAAATGTCACGAGTTGTTATTTCGTGCGGTGCAAAAGTAGGGGAGTCCTGAAAACCCTGTAGCAAGCAAGTCGCTGACAATGTCAATTCCAGGAATTATCTTACTGGATTGGATCACTATTTTATTTTTACGTTACACAATGTATACCATATATTCATCACAATTTTCCATAGTTTCCATGTTTTCCCATTGTTTTCCAATTGTGAATGTTCTTGTGAGGATGCTTACGATAGTCGACAGTGTGTACGTGTGAAAAGTGTGGGAGTTTATTCATATTAGTTTTAGTGATTATGTGAGGCAGCATATATGTGTGTGGATGGGTATGGGGTGTGTCTATGTGTGTCTATGTGTGTGTGTTTATATGTGTGGATGTATGTGTGTGTGTGTGTCTGTATGTGGGTATGGATCTATATGTGGTGTACTTGTGTGTATCTGTGTGTGCCTCTGTGTGTGTATGTCTGTACGTGTGTTAAGGTTTGCGTTCATGTGTGTGTATATGTGTTATATGTATGTGCGTGTGTATATGTGTGTATGTATAAGTGTGTGCTCGTATATGTATGTGCATATGTTTGTGTGTGTGTAAGTGTGCATGCATGCAGTGTATACGAGGGAGTGTGTATTTGTGATTTATGTGAGTACGTGTGCGTAAGTATGTGGATGTGTGTAGGTGTATTTATGTGCTTCGGTATCTGTGTGTATTTGCGTGTGTATGCTGTGTGTGGGCGTGTGTGTGTATGTATGTGTATGTGAGAGAGAGAGAGAGAGAGAGTAGAGAGAGAGAGATTGAGAGAGAGAGAGAGATAGAGAGAGAGAGAGAAGGAGAGAGAGAAGAGAGAGAGAGAGTTTGAGCGCACGCATGTTCATCTAACATGTTGTTCCATATTTTTTTTGTATTCTCATTTTCATATTATCACTTTGAATGTCACTTGATTTTAACATGCATAAAATTAACATATGTAATTACTGTAGAGTGAGTGGGAGAGTTAGTGAGTGTGAGTGTGTGTGTGTGTGTGTGTGTGAGAGAGAGAGAGAGAGAGAGAGAGAGAGAGTGAATGAGTTTGATAGTGTGTGTATGTAAAAAGAGAGAAAGAGAGAGAGAGAGAGAGAGAGAGCGAGAAGAGAGAGAGAGAGAGAGACTGAGAGAGAGAGAGAGCAGAGAGACGAGTAGAGAGCGAGAGATGAGAGAGAGCGCGATGACGAGAGGAGAGAGAGAGAGATTTGAGCGCACGCCATGTCATGTAACATACTATTCCATATATCTTATGCATTCTCATCTTTCATATTTTTTTTTAGCATATCCTTTACAGGACTTAGCTGTCAACACCAGCATCTTTCAGCTGTATGTTGATCTCTTGGCAAGATTACTCTCAGTAGTTTGCCATTGCTTTCTGAGCGGCCGGCTCACATACCCCGTAAGTTACCGATGCGATCCGAACCACTGCTGATTTGAACCGTCATCACGTTACCTGACGAGAGTATACGAGATTACGGAGAAAAGTCATAACCTCTAAGCCACGAAGCCGGCATCTTTCATACTACGAGGTATTATTTTTGTATTTCACTGATGTCCTGTAACATGCCATTCCATATTTTTTCCCCTCTGTATTCTCATTCTTTCATATATCATTTTGTATGCCACGTGATTTTATCATGTGTAATATAACATACTGTGATGTGAGTGAGAGAGTTAGGAGTTGGGGAGAGCGAGAGAGAGAGAGAGAGAGAGAAGAGAGATAGGAGAATGAATGGAGAGAGAGGAGAGAGGAGAGAGAGAGAGAGTTAAATTGTAACACTAATTTTTACGTACACAATGTATATGTACAATTTTTTTCTCCACTTCTTACAATTTTTGCGAGAATGTCACGACAATTATCAGCGTCTAAAACTGGGGTGTAAAGTGTGGGAGTTGTTCTTATTAGTTTCAGTGATCATGTATGTGTGCAGATGTGTGAATGTTTGTGTTGTGTGTATGTGAGGGATGTGTGTGGGGGGTGTGGGGAATGTATTTTGTGGGAGGGGTTGTATTTGGGGGATGTGTATGGGTTGAAGGGTGATATGGGATGGGTGAAGGCATGTGTAGTCGGGGGGGAGTATGTGTGTGTGTGAGGGATGTGTGTGGGGGGGGAAAAATTTTGGGGAGGATTATTGGAAGTATGGGGTTTTGAGGGGTTTGGGGGGGGGGGGGGGGGGGGGGGGGGGGGTCAATTCCAGGAATTATCTTACTGGATTGGATCACTATTTATTTTTACGTTACACAATGTATACCATATATTCATCACAATTTTCCATAGTTTCCATGTTTTCCCATTGTTTTCCAATTGTGAATGTTCTTGTGAGGATGCTTACGATAGTCGACAGTGTGTACGTGTGAAAAGTGTGGGAGTTTATTCATATTAGTTTTAGTGATTATGTGAGGCAGCATATATGTGTGTGGATGGATGGGTGTGTCTATGTGTGTCTATGTGTGTGTGTTTATATGTGTGGATGTATGTGTGTGTGTGTGTCTGTATGTGGGTATGGATCTATATGTGGTGTACTTGTGTGTATCTGTGTGTGCCTCTGTGTGTGTATGTCTGTACGTGTGTTAAGGTTTGCGTTCATGTGTGTGTATATGTGTTTATATGTATGTGCGTGTGTATATGTGTGTATGTATAAGTGTGTGCTCGTATATGTATGTGCATATGTTTGTGTGTGTGTAAGTGTGCATGCATGCAGTGTATACGAGGGAGTGTGTATTTGTGATTTATGTGAGTACGTGTGCGTAAGTATGTGGATGTGTGTAGGTGTATTTATGTGCTTCGGTATCTGTGTGTATTTGCGTGTGTATGCTGTGTGTGGGCGTGTGTGTGTATGTATGTGTATGTGAGAGAGAGAGAGAGAGAGAGAGATGAGAGAGAGAGAGAGAGAGAGAGAGGAGAGATGAGAGAGATGAGAGAGAGAGAGACGAGAGAGAGAGAGAAGAGAGAGTTGAGCGCACGCATGTCATCTAACATGTTGTTCCATATTTTTTTTTGTATTCTCATTTTTCATATTATCACTTTGAATGTCACTTGATTTTAACATGCATAAAATTAACATATGTAAATTACTGTAGAGTGAGTGGGAGAGTTAGTGAGTGGGAGTGTGTGTGTGTGTGTGTGTGTGAGAGGAGAGAGAGAGAGAGAGAGAGAGAGAGTGAATGAGTGTGATAGTGTGTGTATGTAAAAAGAGAGAAAGGAGAGAGAGAGAGAGAGGAGAGAGAGAGAGAGAGAGAGGAAGAGAGAGAGAGAGGAGAGACGAGGAGAGAGAGCGAGGAGAGAGAGAGAGAGAGATGAGGAGATGAGAGAGAGAGAGAGAGAGAGAGAGATTTGAGCGCACGCATGTCATGTAACATACTATTCCATATATCTTATGCATTCTCATCTTTCATATTTTTGTTTAGCATATCCTTTTACAGGACTTAGCTGTCAACACCAGCATCTTTCAGCTGTATGTTGATCTCTTGGCAAGATTACTCTCAGTAGTTTGCCATTGCTTTCTGAGCGGCCGGCTCACATACCCCGTAAGTTACCGATGCGATCCGAACCACTGCTGATTTGAACAGTCATCACGTTACCTGACGAGAGTATACGAGATTACGGAGAAAAGTCATAACCTCTAAGCCACGAAGCCGGCATCTTTCATATTACGAGGTATTATTTTGTATGTCACTTGATTGTCCTGTAACATGCCATTCCATATTTTTTCCCCTCTGTATTCTCATCTTTCATATTATCATTTTGTATGCCACGTGATTTTATCATGTGTAATATAACATTACTGTGATGTGAGTGAGAGAGTTAGTGAGTTGGAGAGAGAGAGAGAGAGAGAGAGAGAGAGAGAGAGAGAGAGAGAGAGAGAGAGAGAGAGAGAGAGAGAGTTAAATTGTAACACTAATTTTTACGCTACACAATGTATATGTACAATTTTTTCTCCACTTCTTACAATTTTTGCGAGAATGCTCACGACAATTATCAGCGTCTCAACTGTGTGTAAAGTGTGGGAGTTTGTTCTTATTAGTTTCAGTGATCATGTATGTGTGCAGATGTGTGAATGTTTGTGTTGTGTGTATGTGAGGGATGTGTGTGGGGGTGTGGGAATGTATGTGTGGAGGGGTTGTATTTGGGGGATGTGTATGGGTTGAAGGGTGATATGTGGATGGGTGAAGGCATGTGTAGTCGGTGGGGGATGTATGTGTGTGTGTGAGGGATGTGTGTGTGGGGGGAATATTTGGGAGGATTATTGGAAGTATGTGGGTGTTGATGGGTTGGGGGGGGGGGGGGGGGGGGGTAGGGAATGTGTGTTTGGTTGGGTGAATCAGTGTGTAGGAGATTGTGTGGGTTGGGGGATGGGAGAGTAAGGGGTGTGGGGGATGAGTGTGTGGGATGTCTGTGAATGGGATATTTCTGTGTGGGTGGGAGTGTGTGGGTGTGGATGGGGTAAGTGTGAGTGCGTGGAGGATGTATTATGGGTGGTGAGGATGTTTGTAGGTGGGGGATATGTACGTGGGTGGGGAGATGTGTGTATGTGGGTGTGACATGTGTGGGCGGGGATGTGTATGAGGAATGCATGTGGGGGATGTGTGTGGGGGGATGAGTTTATGGTGGATGTTTGTGTGGGAGGGGAAATGTATGAGTCGTGGAGGAGGTGTGGGATGTGCAGGTGGATGACGGATGTATGTGAGGATGGGGGATGTGTGTTTTGCTGGGTGGTTGTTGTGTGTGTGGATGGGAGGGTAGATGAGAGATGCTTCTGTTGATGGGCGGGTGGGTGATGTGTGGGTATGAGTGGTTGATAGGTGAGTACGTGAGTGGGTTTATGTGTGTCAGAGATGAGTGTATGGTGGGGGGTGTGTGTGTCTGCGGGAAGATGTGTGTGAGAAGCGGATGTGTGTGTGTGAGGTATATGTTGGTGGTGGGGTGTGTGTGGGTGGGAGGTGTGCGTTTTTGGGGTGTTTATGGATGGGGGATATGTGTGGGCAGGTGGGGAGATGTATTTGTGGGTGGAGATGTGTGTATAGGTGGGGGATGTATAGTTGAGAGGTGGCGGATATTGGATGGGTGAGTGGGTGTAGGTTGGCTGATGTGTGTGTGGGTGGGTCGGGAAAATTGTGAGGGTGCAGGGTGTATGTGTGGGTTGACGGGGGTATGTGTGTGTGGTTGTGTGATATGTGTTTTGCTGGGTGGTTGCGGGTGTGTGGATGGGTGGTGGAGAATATGTGGGTGGGAGTGTGCTTGTCGGTTATGGGATGGGTGGGGGATGTATGTGTGGGTGCGGAAATGTGTGTGAGTGGGGGAACAGTGTGTGGGTGGCGACATGTATGTTTGTCTGAATCTGTGTGAGTGCATGGAGGTATGTGTGGGTGGGTGAAGGTGTGGTGGGTGGGGGATGTGTGGGTGGCTGAGAGATGTTTGGGTGGCTGCGGGGTGTGAGGGTGGATGGGGGATGTGTCTCCCAACATTGCAATATGCACTGTTTATGTTTATAACTTTCATTTGGCAATGTTTTTTTCCCATGTGAATGTACCATGCGTAATATGCATTGTTTATGCTTATAAAATCCATTTGACAATGTGATTTTTTCCCTATATAAATGTAATATGCACATTTGATGAATTAAAGATGAGTGATCTTTGTTTTTTTTTTTTTTTAGTCGTTGGATCAACATCACGGCACACGGGTTTAACCCCATAAGTGCTCCGTTTACCTCCTAGCTCAAACCTGAGTCTGGAGAAACTCAGCTCAGTGCACCAACTCCGTAGCACACGGCGAGGATCCTGAAATACTTTGGGTAGATTTTTAACTCGAAAGTTTGCCCTGGCAGCGCCGTTAGGCTACTCTTTTTCGATTTCCAACTGCCTAGGGAGTTTTACGTGCGCAACAATACACACGGGCGACCGATCTCACTACCCAGAGACCAGGGGAAATTACTGGAAGTCCACGTGGATTTTTTAAATAAATCCCGGTCCTCACAGGGGCCTGAACCCGGGACCTCCAGCACTCGAGGCGGACACCATACCTCGAGACCACTCATCCCCCAGAGAGAAGTGATCAAGAAGTGATCAAGTTGAGTGATCGAAACGGCCGAATGTAAAACGGGCCTGCGTGCCCAATTTGTTACCCTGTTAAAATAAAGTTTGTTCGTTCGTTCGTACTTCTTCTTCTTCTTCTTCTTCTTCTTCTTCTTCTTCTTCTTCTTCTTCTTCTTCTTCTTCTTCTTCTTCTTCTTCTTCTTCTTCTTCTTATTTGATGTGTGTGAGTGTGGTTTTGTGGATAAAGGATGTGTGTGTGGGTGGGTGGGGGTGTGATTGGGTGTGGGTGTGGATGTGCGGGTGGGTGAAGAATGTGTGTGAGGGTTGGTGATGTATGTTTAGATGGGTGGTTTGGGTGTGTGAGTGTGGGTGGGTAGATGGGAGATGTATGTGTTAATGAGTGGGTGAGGAATGTGTGGGTATTAGTGGTTGAGGAATAAGGACGTGTGTGGAGGGATGTGTGAGTGGGATGAGTGTATGGGTGGGGGATGTGTGTGTGTGTGGGTTGGGTGTGAGTGGATGGAAGATGTGTGTTTTTGAATGGGAGATGTGTTGGTGGGTTGGTGGGTGGGGATGTGTGTGAGAGATTTGTGTTTGGCTGGGTGTTTGGAGATGTGTGGGTGGAGGAGGATATATGGGTGGGTGATTGATGGTGAGTAATGGGGCGGGTGGAAGATATGTGAGTGGATGGTGAGATGTGTGTGGTTGGGTGATTGATTGTTGTGGGTGTGGGGATGTGGTGGATGGGTGGGGTTATGTGTGTGTGTCTGGGGTGTGTGTGTGGTTGGGTGGGGGATGTGTGGATGAATGGGTGATGTGTGGGAGGGTGGTGGATGTGTCTCATAACATGGTAATATACATTGTTTATGTTTTCAAAATTCATTTGACAATGTTTTTTCCTATGCAATATTCATGATCGAAAGATAAGTGATTGAAAGGGCCGAATGTAAAACGTACCTGCGTGCCCAATTTGTTTCCCTTTGAAAATAAATTCCGTTCGTTCGTTCGTTCGTTCGTCCGTCCGTTCGTTCGTTCGTTCGTTCGTTTGTTCGTTCATCGTTCGTTCGTTCGTTCTTCTTCTTCTTCTTCTTCTTCTTCTTCTTCTTCTTCTCCTCCTTCTCCTCCTCCTCATTCTCCTCCTCCTCCTCCCTCCTCCTCCTTCTTCTTCTTCTTCTTCTTCTCTTCTTCTTCTTCTTCTTCTTCTTCTTCTTCTTCTTCTTCTTCTTCTTCCTCCTCCTCCTCTATTTATTCTTGCTATTATGATTATTATTATGTTATTATTATTATTATCATTGTTATTAGTAATATCCGTTCACTCTGTTATCCACCACTGGGGCCTCGCGCCTCAACCCACTCACTACAAGCAGTCCTCCCCCTAGACATCCCATACAGCAACGTCCACATTACCCCCCCCCCCCACTCCATATTACTCTGTTCTATTTCTGTTTATCTTTTCCAGGTCGTGTAGGTATTCTTCTATTTTTTTCTCTAATAGATTCCAGACAATGGTCTTTCTATGATACTATTCTCAGGTTTTCTTGATGTGTGTCCTACCCACTGTCATCATCTTTCTTTCACCTCTTGATTAACTTGCATGTGTTTATTTATCCCTATGAATTTTATATTGCAAGTTATCCTATATTGCACGCTAATCTTTCTACCTCGGCATTAATAACATCATTTTTATTAGATAGAAAACAAGTAGTATCACACAATACATTTTTATCTCAAGCCATTACCATTAATATTGGGTTACCTCAGGGGTCTATACTTGGCCCTCTGTTATTTGCCATTGATAGAAATTATCTTCCCTTATATCTTTCGTCATTGTGCAATTTATTTGCTGACCAATGCGCAGTATATACAAACGCTATTGATTGTAATGTGCTAGAATCATCCTTGTAAGAGGAACTAACAATTTTAGTTAACTGGAGTCATGCAAACAGCATGCAAATTCACATTTCTAAGACAAAATCTTTGTTAAAAGAAACAAGGCAAAGACTTCTCACTCTAAACTCACAGAGAACTCATTAGCAACTGCACATTGTTATCACGCTTGCAGAAAATGTAACCAAGCACAAGGCACTGGGTCTTATCATTGATAACATTCTAACATTTTGTTCCCATGTTCATGCTCTCGTTAAACAAATTACAAAGTATACCAACTTAAAAGAATTAAAAATCGCCTTGATGAAAACACAAAAAGATATTCCATACTTCCCACATACAGATACGTATTGATTATTGCTCCACAATCTGGGATGGATGCTCCAAATCAATAACAATACGCCTTTATTCACTCCAAAAAAAGGGCAGTGCGTTAATTAATGGTGAAAAGCTTACCGACAATTCTAACCTACATGAACGTCTTCAGTTACTGCCACTCCACAAACGCCTACATTTTAATAAGTCTAAACTAGTTCATAAAATCATATTTCAAAATGCTCCAAGCTACCTTTGGCAATTGTTCATTGTTTGGACGTTGATAGGCTTATACAATACAAGGTTAGTGAACTCTGCCGCTCAGTTGTGGAACAATCTTCTACAAGAAACCAAAGACGCCACCATTCATTATACATACAGTCGCAACCTGTTTTAACACTACCCAGGACAGACTACATGCCCCCCCCCCCTAAAAAATAAAAACAATAATAATGGAAAATTCTCTTAAACGTCAACTAGCTAATAAACATTCCCATGTGTATGGTCACATCCCTTAGGTATTTATAATGGCCATGTTGAACATTTTTAGTAAGTCATGTATTATTAATTAGTTTTCGTGCGTTTTAATGCGTATTGTTCTTTTGTTGTCTAAGATTTGCTTTATACGTGATGTTGACGAAAATAATGTATGAGAGAAAATCGAGAAGAAGGGCAGAATTGCGTGCCCAATTCTTAAACCTTTGAAAATAAAGTTTGTTCGTTCGTTGATTTGTTTTATCTCGTATGGTTTTCCTTCTATATTCCATGATATTCCTTCTATGTGTATATTCCTGTTCACGTCATAGTGTACATGGCTAGACACTCGCCTGCTGTCATGAATGTCTGAGGTTAGATCCTCACTGGGCTGGTTATGCATGTTTACAACGGACCTGGGCGGTCAGGTGGACCCAGCTTACCGAGACCTGTCTGGGGCAGTCTAGGTGGCCAGTGTGTCAGAGACCGTGTCCCGATGGGTCTGTAGAATTGTGGGTCCAGAAATAAATGCTTAATGCTGTTTTTGGTGTGTACACTATTCTGTTTACGTATGGTGTCCTACAATGTGTATGTAGATATTGTGATATATTGTATTTTCACAAACGTAACATCGCGATAAGTATTTCCAGGATGACAATAGCAGAGTTCACCGCAACAATACTAAGTTTGTTTCATTTTACTACAATTCCATATTTTACAAAGACAGACTAATGGTCCACGGGAAAGGCAAAACACGGAACGGAAAAAGCTGAGATATAAACAGATACAATCGGTTTCCGGCCTCATTGTACACATTGAAACAACTCGTCACAAACCAAGAAAAAGGCCGGCTGTGCTTGCGGAATGGTAGCTTCTCAACTCGCCACGACCAAGTGAGAAAACTGTTTAAAGAGAATAGAAGGACTATACATCCAGCAGCCAGTATTTGGAAACAACCAAATCAATGACCTTACATCTTGGTGTTGTCAACTGTTGACACGTGTTGTGAAGCCGTCTTGTTCGGATGAGGTGAATATGATATTCATTTAAATCGTAGATTAGTTGTGAGTCTTTTTCACAGAAGTAGAGTTGGTGAGTCGTCTTGTTGTAAAACCATGTGGTTAGATCTTAATAAATTAATTTAGTAGGAGACTAAAATATAATATATTTAATTGTTACAGTTTATATTTATATATATATATATATATATATATATATATATATATATATATATATATATATATATATATATATATATGTGTGTGTGTGTGTGTGTGAGTGTGTGTGTGTGTGTGTCTTGGTAGAATCAGCGGTGAAAGAAGACCACGTTGAGCTTGACTCTAGTCCGACTTTGTGAAGACACATGAAGGGTGTATCATAGGTGGGAGCGCAAGCGAAATTGAAATACCACTACTTTTATCGTTTCTTTACTTATTCAGTCTCGGTAGAGATTTGTTCGCAGCAGACGAGCATAATCTCCGGCGGGCTTATTCTCGCCGGTCGCGGGATCCGCACAGTGGAAGGAAGGGAGATTTACTCGCAATAGACAAGCAGTATCTCTCTGGCGAGCCTATTCCCGCTGGTCGCGGGGTCCGCTAAAGTCAGGTGGAGAGGCTGACGACAGTGCACGCTTTACACAAGCCCGGACACTTGTGATTGGTGATTGTCAGTTGTCCGCGCCCTTATGGTCCGGGCTCGTACGAGGCCCTCACCTGTGGGACTTGGCTGAACGCCTCTAAGCCGGGTCCCTTGCGTGCCAAGGTCTAGCCATCACTCGCCACCTAATCGTGGTGGCGAGGTCTCGAAGGTTTTGACGCGGTGCCGCCGGCGTCTGCAGCCTACCTTGTGTCAGACGTATTGGTTATCCATTCCTCTGGAATACACAAGTGCTAGGCCGAGAGAGGGATCATGTCGTTTGGGCACCACATGTTTCTCATAAGCTCTGTCTAGGCAATGTGATGGAATATTGGCCACATTCCACCTCACATACTTTAGTCTGGCTAGACTGCAAGGTGCCACACACACACACACACACACACACACACACACACACACACACACACACATATATATATATATATATATATATATATATATATATATATATATATATATATATATATATATAATATATAATTTTATTTTTCTCCCAATGTAAACAACTGATGTAATGTATAAGTATTAGTCCAAGTTGTACATTTATTTGTTAAGCAACTCAATCTACAATGATGTAGAATGGTGAGTTCTTAAGAATTTAATCTAGTAGAAACTAAATAATATTATACTCAGTTATCATAGTCATAAGATAAACTGTACATTAGGAGAAAACTACAGTGTTTTATTTTCTGTCAGCTTAACAACTTAGGTAATGTATAAACTTTAGACACATGTTGAACATTTTGTTTCTTAAGCAACTCATCCTACAATGTATTAGAGTAACTTAAGACTTAAGGAAACTCAGAGTTCTTAGTACAGTGGTAAGTACATATGGTGCATGTACCCACACTGGTCAGAGGAAACTCATTTAAATGTGCCAGAACTGATAGAGAACTTAGTGTAATGTGTAAAGTCAGTAGATTTATTTATTTATTTATTTTTTGACATGAGCACATAGGCAAACAAATAGTTTCTTATATTTCATGAACACATCGGAACCAAAAAGCGTTCTACAGGTATCATAATTTGTGTGATGTTAAAGCACACAAGGGGTAAGGCAAATATATAGACATGGCTGTCAACCATGGGGAATAATAATATTTAGGCCACATAATAGTTCGTAACCAACCGCCATGCAAGAATTATTCTAATTCATAATGCCTGAATGTGAATTGGAATATATCACATAAAATGTATGTATTTGATGAGAGCATGGGGTGAATCATGGATTTCATGTTGCTAAATCCTGGGTGAATTTCTTAAGTGTGCCTAATGATCACATGTCTATGTTATTGAAGAGCATTCTTGTGTCATGTGAGTTTCAGTATTGTTAAACAGATGTGAATGTATCATTTGATAAAACCCATCATCATGCATGACTAAATATCATCCATTAAATAGTATAATTTCTTATGGATGAGATTTCCTTGCAATGTCATTCTTGTTGAATCTGTGAATGTGTTCTGTGTAAAGCACCTACATAGGCATGATTGTCATTTCTAAAGATATGATGTGTCTGATGAGTGATTGTGCAAGAAGATATTTCATTGTTATATCAATGATGGTAAACATTTTATGTTATCATTGGGAAATCACATAAGTATAATTACCCACCCTACATGCCAGTATGAAGGATGTGTGATGAATGATTCCTATATGATCAACTATACCAATATGAATGTGTCTACAGACTGAGTGAAATGATCATCCATACATATGAATGATGTCTGAGATGAGTGAATTGACCCCACATGCACAGATGGATATGTTGATTGATGCATAAGGAGTTTGAGTGAGTGAGTGAAGTTATAGGCTGAGAGAGAGGGAGTATAGGCCAACAGTCAATAACAGGATAGCCGGCAACTTTGATGTGTAATGCCATGACTATCACCAGAGAATGGTTCGGGGTAACCCATAAACTAAATAATAATTTAGTACACTATGTCGCATAACAACACATTGTATAAAATATAATTCATGCTACACTCATCTGGTTTTGTACGCTAAGCACGGCAAAAAACATATCATACATTAAGCATACTACCAGCATCTGTGTTTGTAACTTAAGCAAAATCCCACTTTGTAGTTCAGGTATCTCCCGTTAACACATATGATGACTGTAATGTAATGATAATGATGTAATAATGATTATGATGATAATGTTAGAATGATGTAATGATTTCTAATGTCATAAGCATGATAATAATGATAATGCTTGCAATTACAATGATATAAGGAAATCATGAGGATGTTGATGGTGATAATAATAAATATTACATCCATGAGAATGGAAGAAAACTTCTCACTTGAAGCATTTAATGAAGAAGAATACATCTGAATGCTATACAATATGATACCATAAGGTACTTATATTGTTTATAAGCAAATACTCATTGAAATGGGAACTGATTTTTAAAAGCCCTTAATGTATGAGACCATTTTCTTGAATAGAAAAGATGAAGAGAATTACAGAATGGGATGGGAAACATAGTTGTCAATTCCAAATCAATCAAGGTATTACTTAACCGGTAAACCTGAGGACAGGCATAGGTGAAGATGAAACTGCACATCTGCTCGCCTAAACCTTGAACACCATATAATGGAAGATGGAATGGAGAGCAACCAATTATGTTGTGAATAACTATTTGAGAGCACCAAGACTCTTTACCTTCCACTGTTTATTTTCCTAGGATCACAAACCGTGTAGGTATTTTCTTTGTGATGTTCTTGAGACAAGTATATAACTTTTCAGTTCTGATGTTCATATTGCTGATATTTTAGATTTATGATGGATGCTAACATTTCAGGTAGTGGTCATTATCCAGACCTGAATTTGTGAATGCAGCACTTTGTGACAGTAGTAGTAGCAGCTTGACTGAATGCAGTAGCCACTTAACTGAGTGAGGCAGCTGAGATAGTGAGGCCAAATACTATTCCACAGCAACTCCTGCCAGCTTTCACCACATTTTCCAGTCATAACATCTGATGGGAGATGCCTTGAAGAGATTATAAAAAAATTGCCATTGCAAGGGTAGCCTTTTGCAAGATGAAAAACATACTGACCAATAAAAAGATATCAATTGAAACGAGAAAAGGTGTTGCCGTGCTACATAGAACCTATACTTTTGTATGGATATGAAGCGTGGACATTAAGCAGTCAAGCTGAAGTACATCTGATGGCTGTGAAAATGTGGTTTCTGTGGACAATGCAAAGAATACCATATCCTTTTCTCTAGGTATAGTGTGGAGGAAACACAGTGAGCCCGAATAAGTTTAACCGGGGAAAACAATAAAGAACACTCAAGAAGATAGTCTACACTGACTAAATGCTACCGAGATCCAAGAACTGGATGGGAGATCAACCAGGGTGTACCCACTTTCTTTCACAGATTAGAATTAGGCCAGCAGAAGAGGCCCAATAATTATAATTGAAAACGGATACAACACTGAGGACAATGTATGATACAGTGGCACAAGCAGGAGATAGATAATTAGTTAGAGACGAATATGCACATAATCTTGTAATTGTACTGTATTGATTGTTGTATGTTATTACATGTATAAGCAACAACTCCATATATATATATATATATATATATATATATATATATATATATAATATATATATATATATATATATATATATATATATATATATATATATATATATATATTCTTCTTCTTCTTCTTCTTCTTCAGCGTTCCGAGCCATTGAGGTTCTTTGCTGCAAATACAATATGTCTCCATTCGTCTCTCTGGTGGACCTTCTCTTGCCAGTCGTTGATTCCAAGTGCCTGTAGGTCTGTACATGTATTATCTCTCCACCGCCTTCTTGGTCTACCTCGGGGTCTACGGTCATTTATTTCCTGAGTGTAAGCGAGTTTTGTTTCCCTATTATCTTCCATTCTTTCTATATGCCCCAGCCATTGTAGTCTATTAGCCTTCATGATACCAGTGATTAGCGGGGACTTAAACAAATCATAAATGTCTTTGTTACTTCTTCTTTTCAACTCTCCACTTTGTGTATCCCTAATGGGTCCAAAGATGCGTCTTAAAATTTTGTTCTCAAAGGTTTGTAACAAAGCTTCGTCTCCTTTCGTTGTACTCCAGGTTTCAGAGCCATACAGCACAACTGGTCTGATCAGTGTTTTGTATATTGTGATTTTGGTGTTATGAGATAGCGCCTTTGATTTTAATAGATGTTGTAGTGCATAGTATATCTTATTTCCAGAGTTGATTCTAGTTTGTATTTCTTCCCTTATGATGTTGGAGCAGTTGAAGATTGTACCCAGGTATGTGTATGTTTCCGTTCTTTTAATGGTCATATTATCTATTTGTATGTGGCCAGAGTTTTTAGCCATTCCGTCTCTTGAAATTACCATATATTCTGTCTTATCTTGGTTGATAACCAGCCCCATCTTTGGGCTTTTTCCTTTAAGTGAGTCAATATTTCCAATGTCTTTTGTTCATTTTGCCCTATAATATCTATATCATCTGCATAACCAAGCAGCTTGGATGTTCCTCCAATATCACATTCCTCCTTTACCTTCCTTACAACTTTCTCTAGAGCCAGATTGAAGAGTAGCGGCGATAGTGCATCACCCTGTTTCAAGCCAGATGTTATTTGGAAGGGGTCTGATTTCCTGCCTTTATATGTTACTATATTATAAGTATTTTCCATGCATAGTCTGGTCATGTTGATTAACTTCCTTGGTATTCCAAATTCCTGCATAGCATTCCATAGACTATTCCTATGAACACTATCATAAGCCTTTTTAAAATCCACAAAAATGTTATGGAGATCTCTTTTATATTCCCAATGTTTCTCGGCTATTTGTCGTAAGATAAATATCTGATCTATTGTTGATCTGTTTTGTCTAAAACCCGCCTGGTAGTCACCTAATATGTCTTCTGAATATGGTTTTAGTCTATTTAGTAATACTGCGGATAGTATCTTATAGCTTGTGGACAGTAGTGATATTCCTCTATAATTTCCACATTGGAACTTGTCTCCTTTCTTAAAGATAGGTATCAATAATGACTCTTTCCAGTCATGGGGTAATTCTTCTGTCCTCCAGATTTTTATTATTAGTTCGTGTAGCTTTAGATGTAATGCATGGCCACCTGCCTTTATAAATTCAGCAGCAATTCCATCAGTCCCAGTTGCCTTATTGTTTTTAAGTCGTGTGATTACAAATAGGATTTCTTCAAATGTAGATTCTTCAATTTGTGGTTAGCATGTTAGAACCTCCTCCTGTGGGAAAATGTTACTTGGAGCTTCACAATTTAGTAATTCAATAAAATATTCTTTCCATGTGTTGCACATTTCCTCATTGGTATTTATCATATTCCCATTTTTGTCTTTTACACCATATGTGTTTTGTTGGTGCCCTCGTTTCATTGACTTCAGTTCTGTAAAAAAATTTCTGGATTCATTTTTCTGGTACATATATATATACCCTAGATTAATTATTTAGTTGGTAGGGTAGAGGCAAGGAACCACCCCTAAGGACATTTGGGATACTAAGTAAAAATTTCATTGTTTTCCTGGAAGTATTCCTTGGTTCTCCAAAACTGTATTTAATGGTCTGAAATCATTTAGCCAGTAACAGCTAAATTAATTTTAAAGGGCAGGATCACATTGAGAAAGAGGAACTGAGGATCCTTGATCTCTTTGGGGTTGAGCCAACAACTATTTATCCGACAGATATCATGTTTACGTATTGTGTCTGTCTGAAGAATATACCGTACACTGAAGTATCAGCTTGTGGATATTGCAAGATCTATAATAGTTTTGTCAGGGTATCTTTTCTTAGGATTGATCTATGTTTTGTTTGGCATCGTGCCATCAGCAGCCGATGTCGCTATCTAATCGCACCTAATTTCTCTAATTTGCCGATGTATGTCAACACAGTCTCTCTACACTTTCTCACAAGATATATATTATTGTCTTGGGTTATACCACATACTTTATTGGAAAGTAATTTCTTGCATTTTTACTTCTGGTGATGCCGGCACTGTGATTGATTTTCTTTGTTCTATAACGTTAGTAATGTTGAACATTAGAAACAAGAAACCATGAATGCACGTTGATTTACTGACGTCATGATGAAATGTTATGTTACAGCAACGGGAATCATACGCCGCAACTTTTACGCGTAACGGATATTTGGCTGTGATTCCTGCAGGGACGCCCGAGAAGCCATCGTCTGTGCCGTACAAGATCCAGCGTCAGGGATTCCGGTAAGGTCCGTGTTGACGGTGGTAATATTTTCCATGTCTTTAATGTGATCAACAGACATCGGTAGAGATCTGAATAGATCCTCCACCTGGACAGGACAACTGACAAACAAACAGCAGAGGTCATCAAGCTAGACGGGGCAACTGAACCATGAACGTTAGAGATAAATAGATAGCATCAAGTTATACTGGGCAACTGACACACTAACATTAGAAGTCATCAAGATGGACTGGGCAACTGACACACTAACATTAGAAGTCATCAAGATGGACTGGGCAACTGACACACTAACATAAGAAGTCATCTAGCTAGACGGGACACCTGAAACATGAACACTAGAGATAAATATATGTCATCTAGCTATACTGGGCAACTGACACACTGACAATAGAAGTCATCTGACTAGACTGGGCAACTGATACTCTAACATTAAGAGACATCTAGGTAGATCGGGCAACTGAAAACGGACATTAGAAGACATCTAGATAGGCTGCTCAGCTGACAAACTAACATTAGAAGTCATCTAGCTGGACTGGGCAACTGACAAACTAACATTAGAAGTCATCTAGCTGGACTGGGCAACTGACAAACTAACATTAGAAGTCATCTAGATGGACTGGGCAACTGACAAACTAACATTAGAAGTCATCTAGCTGGACTGGGCAACTGACAAACTAACATTAGAAGTCATCTAGCTGGACTGGGCAACTGACAAACTAACATTAGAAGTCATCTAGCTGGACTGGGCAACTGACAAACTAACATTAGAAGTCATCTAGCTGGACTGGGCAACTGACAAACTAACATTAGAAGTCATCTAGCTGGACTGGGCAACTGACAAACTAACATTAGAAGTCATCTAGCTGGACTGGGCAACTGACAAACTAACATTAGAAGTCATCTAGCTGGACTGGGCAACTGACAAACTAACATTAGAAGTCATCTAGCTGGACTGGGCAACTGACAAACTAACATTAGAAGTCATCTAGCTGGACTGGGCAACTGACAAACTAACATTAGAAGTCATCTAGCTGGACTGGGCAACTGACAAACTAACATTAGAAGTCATCTAGCTGGACTGGGCAACTGACAAACTAACATTAGAAGTCATCTAGCTGGACTGGGCAACTGACAAACTAACATTAGAAGTCATCTAGCTGGACTGGGCAACTGACAAACTAACATTAGAAGTCATCTAGCTGGACTGGGCAACTGACAAACTAACATTAGAAGTCATCTAGCTGGACTGGGCAACTGACAAACTAACATTAGAAGTCATATAGCTGGACTGGGCAACTGACAAACTAACATTAGAAGTCATCTAGCTGGACTGGGCAACTGACAAACTAACATTAGAAGTCATCTAGCTGGACTGGGCAACTGACAAACTAACATTAGAAGTCATCTAGCTGGACTGGGCAACTGACAAACTAACATTAGAAGTCATCTAGCTGGACTGGGCAACTGACAAACTAACATTAGAAGTCATCTAGCTGGACTGGGCAACTGACAAACTAACATTAGAAGTCATCTAGCTGGACTGGGCAACTGACAAACTAACATTAGAAGTCATCTAGCTGGACTGGGCAACTAACAAACTAACATTAGAAGTCATCTAGCTGGACTGGGCAACTGACAAACTAACATTAGAAGTCATATAGCTGGACTGGGCAACTGACAAACTAACATTAGAAGTCATCTAGCTGGACTGGGCAACTGACAAACTAACATTAGAAGTCATCTAGCTGGACTGGGCAACTGACAAACTAACATTAGAAGTCATATAGCTGGACTGGGCAACTGACAAACTAACATTAGAAGTCATCTAGCTGGACTGGGCAACTGACAAACTAACATTAGAAGTCATATAGCTGGACTGGGCAACTGACAAACTAACATTAGAAGTCATCTAGCTGGACTGGGCAACTGACAAACTAACATTAGAAGTCATATAGCTGGACTGGGCAACTGACAAACTAACATTAGAAGTCATCTAGCTGGACTGGGCAACTGACAAACTAACATTAGAAGTCATATAGCTGGACTGGGCAACTGACAAACTAACATTAGAAGTCATATAGCTGGACTGGGCAACTGACAAACTAACATTAGAAGTCATCTAGCTGGACTGGGCAACTGACAAACTAACATTAGAAGTCATATAGCTGGACTGGGCAACTGACAAACTAACATTAGAAGTCATCTAGCTGGACTGGGCAACTGACAAACTAACATTAGAAGTCATATAGCTGGACTGGGCAACTGACAAACTAACATTAGAAGTCATATAGCTGGACTGGGCAACTGACAAACTAACATTAGAAGTCATATAGCTGGACTGGGCAACTGACAAACTAACATTAGAAGTCATCTAGCTGGACTGGGCAACTGACAAACTAACATTAGAAGTCATATAGCTGGACTGGGCAACTGACAAACTAACATTAGAAGTCATATAGCTGGACTGGGCAACTGACAAACTAACATTAGAAGTCATATAGCTGGACTGGGCAACTGACAAACTAACATTAGAAGTCATCTAGCTGGACTGGGCAACTGACAAACTAACATTAGAAGTCATATAGCTGGACTGGGCAACTGACAAACTAACATTAGAAGTCATCTAGCTGGACTGGGCAACTGACAAACTAACATTAGAAGTCATATAGCTGGACTGGGCAACTGACAAACTAACATTAGAAGTCATCTAGCTGGACTGGGCAACTGACAAACTAACATTAGAAGTCATATAGCTAGACTAAAAAACAAAATAATACAATATGTGTAAAGTGATGTTTTTATAACAACTAGGGTTAGAACTGAATATTAAGAAGACACAGATTATGGACGTCACTGGGAAGAAGGAAATACCAAAATGTGATATACGAGTAAATGGGCATATTCTTAAACAAGTGAATCGGTACAATTATCTCGGAACAGTCATAACATCTGATGGGAGATGCCTTGAAGAGATTATAACAAAAGTTGCCATTGCAAGGGTAAGGTAACCTTTTGCAAGATGAAAAACATACTGATCAATAAAAAGATATCAATTGAAACGAGAAAAAGGTGTTCCAGTGCTACATAGAACCTATACTTTTGTATGGATGTGAAGCGTGGACAATAAGCAGTCAAGCTGAAATACAGCTGATGGCTGTGAAAATGTGGTTTCTGAGTGCAATGTAAAGAATACCATGGGCAGACAGAAAAACCAATTAACAAATCCTTCAAGAGAGAAATGAAGATCGTAAACTGATTAGAGTCATTAGACGCAGACAGTCACAATTTTTTTTGGCATGTTATGAGAAGAAATGACTTGGAGAACTTGGTGACAACTGGCAAGATCGAAGGGAAGAGACCAAGGGGAAGACCAAGAAGTAAATACCTGGATTGCTTGGCCGCATGGCATGGTCGAGACAGAAACACTGAGCTGATCCATGACTCTGGTGATCGAGTGAGATGTCGGAACATGACCGCCCACGCTTATCGGCATGGCCCGTGATGGATGGATGGATGTTATTATAATAGTAGCATACATTATTAAACTATGTAATGTGGTGATGTTAAAACAATATCACACACTACTAAAATATGGATATGCGACCAACAAGGATCCTGCTCCCCCATACCACCCACCATAATCGGTGAGGCCTAGAATATGTGACAGCCCGATAACACCCGGATGACAACGTCTGTTTGGGGATCCGTGGACTTTTACCACAAGAATGGCCAGAGTAGATGGACCAGCTGCAGCAGGCGACCACAGGATTGTGTGACAACTCCATAACTGTCACCGCAGTATACAGTCCATGAATATCAGAAGAAACCCCACAAGTATCACCCCAGTGTATAGTCCAAGAATGTCAGTGGACACTCCACGTCCGTCAAAACTGCGAGCGCTATCAAGACAAGTCGCCTGAACAAGTCAAGAAGCCTGAAACGGGGGAAAATGGCATGTGAGAAGAATACAAAGAAACACGTGGTATCCAAGATGTGCAGCGTGGGAGCCGAAAAGACCGTCAAGAAAACGAACGTGGAGAGCCTGCCTTCGAGCTGCACAAAGAACCTGAAACTACAGCTACTACTGAAACTACCACGATTGAGAAGATCGACAGCCCACCACAGACAAGATCAAAGACAGCAGAGCAAAAGGAGGAGAAAGACACCAGAGTCGGAAACACCGACTCAAAAACAATAAGATGGGTTGTCAAGCGGATTCAAGTGGAGCTGTCAGAGGAAGAAATCCTCACGCAGCTGCAAGAAGTGAATCTCAACATCAGAATCTTGAAGGTGGAGGGGATCCTGACTTACTCAAAGATCCCTACGACGCTGGCGGTGGTGACGAATGAGGGGAGCCAGATACAACACCAGGTATCAATTAGCAAGAAAATGCAACAGCCTGAAGGATTCATACCGAGGATTACTCAATGTTCCAGATGCCAGAGGGCCGGCCACAGCAAAGCAGCATGTCGCAGTAAAACGAAAATATGCCGGTACTGCGCCGATCAACACACCTTTAAGGAGTGTCCGCTGGCCAAACTGGACACGGACTTCCGAGCACCCAACAGCTAAAGAAAGTGCGTCAACTGCCTGGGAAAGCATGGAGCAAGATACTTGGGCTGTCCGTTCCTCCAAAGACACAGAGACGTCTTAAAGCTCGCCATCAACACAAAATCGCCATACAAAGAAGCAAGGCGGAAGTGCAAGACGTCCACGTGTATATCTCAAGCTGAAAGAAATCAATTACAGAACCAGATAGACGAGCTAAAGAAGCAAGTCAATGCAATACTGACGCCAGCACCAATCAGCGAGAATGAGATGCTGCTGGCCAACATGAAAGGGATCCAGCACAACATCACGGAAGAGATAGATCGCATGGCTAAGAAGAAGAAGGAAAACGAGGAAATCCAACAAATGATTAAGACCGAAAGAGAACTACTGAACGCCGAAAGGACGCAGCACCAATCCAAAAAAAAAAAAAAAAAAAAAAAACATCGAAATACTGATGAAGACAATTCACAGAAAGGAGGCAAAAAGACGCATGATGGAGCCAAGCCACAGACCAATCAGAAACAGCAAGCAGAAGCCAGTAATCCAGTCACGATACCTAAGCAACCCGAGATTAAATCAGCAACCAGAACAACAACTCAGAACAAAACGAAAGGTAACGAAACATCAAACAAAGAGTCATTATAAGGACTGCAACCAGTCAATCCAGATGAGCCAGGAGCCTTCACCAACAAAAGAAACCATCAGAAAACGGGAACCCAGGACAGCCGCCGACCATCCCTCAAGCTGACGTCACAGACACAAACGCTTACATAACCAGTCCGAGAAAAGACTCACTCGTAAGAGAGCACAAGACAAGAATTAGGGTGAATACACCCACAAAAGCCACGGACCTCAACAATAACCACAGCTGAAGAGGCAGGTTGAACGAGGCCGAATTTGGAATTTTTGTTTTGAAAATTGGAATTGGAAATTGGAATTGGACACTCCATAACTGTCACCCCAGTATGCAGTCGAATAATATAAGAGGTTACTCCACACCTGCCACCCTGTTGGCATGCATTTTGTGTATAACTAACTGATATCCCGGAACAAATTGAGGTATATAGATCAGTGGTATTTAATTTACAGTCTACACGGTACTTAAATCAGTGGTGTATTATCTAGTTCACACGGTACATAGACCAGTGACATATATATATATATATATATATATATATATATATATATATATATATATATGTATGTATGTTATAGTATTTATACTCCACACAATATATAAATCAGTGGTATATTATCTACAGTCCACACGGTATATAGATCAGTGGTATATTATCTACAGTCCACACATGGTATATAGAACAGTGGTATATTATCTACACCTCAAACGGTATATAGATCAGTAGTATATTATCTACAGTCAACACGGTAGATGTTGTTTGTCCATCAAGAATGATGATAACCATTCATTTCATCCAGTGGGGTTAAAGGTATGGAGCCGTGGGTTCTAAGATGGCTGATAAGGCCTATTTTGGCTCGAAATGTTCTTTGACAATGTGGGTAAGGAATGCTTGACGTTTCTGGAGGAGGATTTCCTGCAGTGGTGTTTCTGTCCTGCCTTTTCTTCACAGCTCTTGCAGTCCTGGTTGCCTCACATATGACTGCACCCTTGCGTAATGATGCACGCCACGAATTTCGGTCTCTGGCTGCAGCCTCCCAGGTGTCATGATGAATTCCAAAAGCCTTCAGTGAAATTTTCAGAGTGTCTTTAAAGCGTTTCCTCTGGCCACCTTGGGAGCGTTTACCACAACGCAGTTCGCTGTAAAAAATTCGTTTAAGGAGCCTGTGATCTGGCATGCGAGTCAAGTGACCAGCCCAGCGAATCTGATTCTTCATCAGTAGAGTGTGGATACTGGGCATGGATGCTCTTTCTAGGACTTCAGTGTCTGGAATCTTGTCTTGCCATTTAATCTTCAGTAGCTTCCTTAGGCAGACTGTGTGGAAGTGGTTTAATTTCCTAGCGTGTCGCTGATAAACAGTCCAGGTTTCACAAGCATATAGCAGTGTGGATAATACAACTGCTTTGTAGACTTTTAGCTTTGTTTGCAGGCTTATTCCAGTTCTGTCCCATACATTCTTGTACAGTCTGCTAAAGGCCGCACTGGCCTTGGAGATTCTTGTATTCACTTCGTCATCAATTGTGGCAGCTTGTGACACAGTGCTGCCAAGATAGGTGAATGTGTCCACAACACTTAGTCTATGATCATTCACTTTGATATTCGGCACAGTGTGATTATTCACTGGAGCTGGCTGGTACATAACTACAGTCTTCTCCAAGTTGATATTGAGCCCAAAGTTGGCACAGGCATGTGAGAAAGCTGAAACATTATGTTGCATGTCCGCCTCTGAGTTGGCGTACAGAGCGCAATCATCGGCAAACAGGAGCTCTCTGACGGTGTCGCTGTTAATTTTGGTTTTAGCTTTCAGCCTTCTGAGATTGAATAACTTTCCATCCATACGGTAGTTGATGTCTATTCCAATGTCGTCGTTCTCGAAGGCATTCATCAGCATGGCTGAAAATATGAGGCTGAACAGTGTTGGTGCCAGGACACATCCTTGCTTCACTCCATTGGTGACAGGATAGGGTTCAGACAGTTCGCCATTTTCCTGTACTCTTGCCTGCATGCCACCATGAAATAGCCGCACTATTTGGACAAACTTTCGTGGACAGCCATATTTTGCCATAATCTTCCACAGTCCTTCTCTGCTGACTGTATCAAAAGCCTTGGTAAGGTCAATGAAAGTGGAGAACATTTCGGTAGATAGATCAGTGGTATAATATCTAAACAGACAGCTAAAGTAGAACCGTAACATGTGCCATTTTTGTTACAGGTATCCGCTGGAGAATGCTCCTGGCAATTATATTTGTAACTTTAATAACACGAGATATAACACAAATGACAGAGCGAGGCAAATGGTATATTAACAGTTGCCAAGGGAGACATCTGAGATAGGAACAGCGGCAAAAGGAGACAACTGAAATATTATCAGCGGCTAAGGGAGACAACTGAGATAGGCTGAGGCAGACAACATTTTAAAACACAATGGCACCAGACTCGGTTAATTAACTTGCTAAATGTGCTATGGATACATACTTTGAAATAATTATAAATTAAAAAAATAAACACTGAAACATTCTTGTTTATTATCAATGTTTCTACAATGTTTCTACATACTTTGTTCAGAAACTGAAACTTTACATGTATAGATGTAAATTATTTTATTTACTTCTATGTGAAAGTTCAATTTAAACATTCAAAGTGAACCTTCAGTGTGAGTATTTAATGTGAACATTCAATGTGAACGTTCAATGTAAACGTTCAATGTGAACCTTCAATGTAAGTGTTTTAGATGGAACATTACATGTCAACTCCCAATGTGCATGTTTAATGTAAATCTTCAAAGTGAACTTTCATTGTGAGTATTTAATGTGAACATTCAATGTGAACTCCCAATGTGAGTGTTTAAATTAGAATCTGTAATGTGAAGTTTCAATGTGAGTGTTTAATGTGAACATTCAAAGTGAACCTACAATGTGTGTGTGTAATGTGAACATTCAATGTGAACTGTTAATGTGAGTGTTTAATGTTGACATTCAATGAAAACCTCCATGTGAGTGTTTAATGTGAATATTCAGTGTGAACTTTTAATGTGAGTGTATCATGTGAACATTCAATGTGAGCCTTCATTGGGAGTGTTTAATGTTAACATTAAAAGTGAACCTTCAATATGAGTGTTTAATGTGAACATTCAATGTGAACTTTCAATGTTAGTGTTTAATGTGAATCTTCAATGTGAACTTTTTATGTGGGTGTTTAGTGTGAACGTTCAATGAGAACATTCATTGCGAGTGTTTTATGTGCCACCTCAATGTGAACCTTCTAGTGAGTGTTTAATGTAAACATTCAATGTGAACTTTCAATGTGCGTGTTTAATGTGAATCTTCAATGTGAACTTTCATTGTGCGTGTTTAATGTGAATCTTCAATGTGAACTTTCAATGTGTTTAAATTGAATCTTCAATGTGAACTTCCAATATGAGTGTCTAATGTGAATATTCAGTGTGTGCCTTTTGTGCGTTGTATTGCTAGTGAGAGTCATCATTGTGAACCTTTAATGTGCACGACATCTTGTGTGGGTCTTTAGTGTGAACCTTCAATGTACACGACGTCTTGTGTGGGTCTCTAGTGCGAACCTTCAATGTGCACGACATCTTGTGTGGGTCTTTAGTGTGAACCTTCAATGTGCACGACATCTTGTGTGGGTCTTTAGTGTGAACCTTCAATGTACACCGTCTTGTGTGGGTCTCTAGTGCGAACCTTCAATGTGCACATCTTGTGTGGGTCTTTAGTGTGAACCTTCAATGTGCACGACATCTTGTGTGGGTCTTTAGTGTGAACCTTCAATGTGCACGACATCTTGTGTGGGTCTTTAGTGTGAACCTTCAATGTGCACGACATCTTGTGTGGGTCTTTAGTGTGAACCTTTAATGTGCACGACATCTTGTGTGGGTCTCTAGTGTGAACCTTCAATGTGCACGACATCGTGTGTGGGTCTTTAGTGTGAACCTTCAATGTACACGACGTCTAGTGTGGGTCTCTAGTGCGAACCTTCAATGTGCACGACATCTTGTGTGGGTCTCTAGTGTGAACCTTCAATGTGCACGACATCGTGTGTGGGTCTTTAGTGTGAACCTTCAATGTGCACGACATCTTGTGTGGGTCTCTAGTGTGAACCTTCAATGTGCACGACATCTTGTGTGGGTCTCTAGTGTGAACCTTCAATGTGCACGACATCTTGTGTGGGTCTCTAGTGTGAACCTTCAATGTGCGCGACATCTTGTGTGGGTCTCTAGTGTGAACCTTCAATGTGCACGTCGTCTTGTGTGAGTGTCTAGTGTGAACCTTCAGTGTGCACGACGTCTTGTGTGAGTGTCTAGTGTGAACCTTCAGTGTGCACGACGTTTTGTGTGGGTGTCTAGTGTGAACCTTCAGTGTGCACGTCGTCTTGTGTGGGTGTCTAGTGTGAACCTTCAGTGTGCACGACGTCTTGTGTGGGTATCTAGTGTGAACCTTCAGTGTGCACGACGTCTTGTGTGAGTCTCCAATTAAATCTTTAGTGTGCACGATGTATGTCATTGTGCATTCAATTTCATGATGATACACCGAAGTCTGGTACCAGATATAGATGATGGGGTATATTTCCCTGATGATACACCGAAGTCTGGTGCCAGATATAGATGATATGATCTAATGCCCTGATGATCTACTTACAATCCAATCCAATTGTTGGTACGAATATCCCCTTTCAACTTTGGAGTTTTCGACTTGGCTATAATTTGGGTATTTATGGTGTAGCTTGTAGTTTATCTTTCGTACTTTGGGCTACTTGTTGTCAGCTTCTCGTCTTCTGATGGGTTGATTGTGTTCATTCCTTTCTTGTTAGGTTTTTCTTGTCTGGCCAGAGTGGCGCACTTATTGAGGCCTCAAGTAATTGTGTACCCACCCCGACTTATGGTGCTGTTTCCTTCAGGGAGCTTTACCAGTTGCGTCTCTCCTGGTGTTCCACTTGTTTCCCCGCCTTGGTCTATCTTCGAATCTTCTCGGTCTTGTTTGATTTCGTGTATCGTGGGTGGCCTTGTGGTTCTTTCTTGGTGGAGACCGATGCGGAGTCTTAGCCCATGCGACTTCAGTTGAGTAGTCGTTTTCACCCAATTCTAATTCTTAATCTGTTGCTTCTTCTTCTGTTTGTGGCTAAGCATCTTCCGGTTCGGGTGTTCCGGTCTTAAGAAGTTCAATTATCTGTTGCAAAGTTTCTTCTGTCCTTGTGTTTCCATTTTTGAATTTTTGATAGCATTTCTTCTGTCTTCTGTCACAGCCTTTATGAAAGCCATATGAGCGACATCCTGCTCAATCTTCTGCTGGACTTGCTTCGTTTCATCCTGGATGCGCTGAACGACTGTTATCTGTGTCTCTTGCATCTTGTCTTTTTCTTCCTCCGTGCTGTTGAACTTTGATCTCAGGTCCTTCAGTTGGCATTCCAGTTGCACTTTGTCGCTTTTTGTGAGTTGAGTCGATTGGTCACCTCGTACTGCCTTCAAGTCTCGTTATATGGTAGGCTGGATTTTATGGCGATCTTCAAGGCTTCCTTGCTAACATGGTGGCAGGGGTAGCCGAGGTACATAGCGCCGTGGTTGCCGAGGCAGTTGGCGCACTTTCTGTAAGGGTTAGGCCTCCTGAAGTTCTTGTCGGTCTTTGCTTGTTGGCACTGGCTGTATGGATGGGGTCCGGTGCAGTATCTACACACCTCCACCTCATTCTCACAGGTGGCACGGGTGTGCCAACATTTCAGGCACTTAGAACACTGCAGCACTCTCGGTATGTAGTGTTCTGGACATTGGTCTCTCTTGTCCCATCTGATGAATTGAGGGATAACTCGGTACTCCGATGTTACGATGACGACCGTGGAGGTGATATTATTCTCGCAGATGATCCTCTCAACACTGGTTATTTTGAGATTATTGTTCTCCCTTGTCAGCATCTCACTGACTTGGTCGTTGGTGAGATGGGTCTTAACTCGTTCAATGTCAAATTGTTTGCTTTTGCGGTGCAGGGTGGCTTCCAATAAGATACCGTGCTGAAGCTTGATATCTGCCTTCTCTTCATGTGCAATCTTCTGTATCAGTGCTGTGGTCTTTGGGTTTTTGTTGATGGAGACCACTATTCCATCAGGTGTCTTGCGCAGCTGGTAGATGTTGTTTCTTCCCAGCTCGTTTTCTCACAGACTAATTGTCATGCATCAACATGCATAGTTAGTACAACTATAGTCAACAAACACAGGCAAGGAAAAAGTTAGGAGGAGAACAGTGTTAATCTACACGACAGCCTGGTACAAAGCGAGATATGTTGAATACGTGAGAATAACTCGTTAGTACGGAATAAGGAAAGTGAACTCTGAAGGTTAGGAGTTCAGCGGATCACGTGACATGAAGGCCGGGTCACGAAGCCGTCAACTCGAGGCAGGCAGTTAGGCCAGAGTTGTCGATGAGAAAAGAAGTACAAATGATTTCAGCCATTTCAAACTAGTCAAGAAGCTGTGTTAATACTATGAACTATGGTGCGAAGATGTTGCGCATCGAACTAGAAGATTACTAGCCTACCTGTGGGAAGCTGACAACAATTCTTCTTCTTCTTCGTTCATCCGGAGTTTTTTTTCAGATGTGATTGCGTTGTGCCTGTTTACAGCAGAGCTGCGTTCTTGCGCCCTTAGGCCGACACATCCGACTTCTGCGGGCATTTGTTGACCGGGTTAACCTTCCCGGGGGTTTCTTAGGACGTTTGACTCTCACTGTTGTGGTGTTATCCCCCATCCCAGCTGGTCCATATAGAACAGCCAAAGATCCTGGTCAGCCCTCAAGGGAAGGCAGGGGCAGACCATGGGCATTCCCCGCCATCCAAGGAGGCTTCCATAATTGCAGAGCCGATACATAGCGCTCTGGTACTGGGCTCACCCAAGGAATCGTCACGTCCTGCACATGGCTGCTTAGCCTCACTTCCGTATATTGGGCCTTCCGTTCACCATAGGCTGTTCTTCCGGAAACCAGAAGTATGCAGTCTGCAGATGACATCCACACAGTGAGCTTTCGATTTGGACTTTCCATGTAATGGATTTGCTATCCAAGCAATATTCCATTTCGTGCCACTAGGACACTTTTCCACCTTTTATGAAGTCCACACATTGGGCTTTAGATACGGACTTTCCACGTAATGGATTTGCTATCCAAGCAATATTCCATTTCATGCCACTAGGACACTTTTCCACCTTTTATGAAGCCCACACAATGGGCTTTTGATTCGGACTTTCCACGTAATGGATTTGCTATCCAAGCAATATTCCATTTCGTGC
>JACEFZ010015460.1:0-21315 GCA_014155875.1 Cepaea nemoralis
TTTTGCTACCCTTTTTTAATTAATTTCAAAACCCTATATCGGCACCGTATACACGTTGAATAGTACTGGTGACAGTGGTGAACCCTGCGGCAATCCTGGACATATCGTTATCGGCTCAGAAGACTAACTCCCGCATCTTAGCACCACGTTCCTTTGGAGTAGAACTGTAGCTATCCATCGTACAAGGTGAGGGTGCACTTTCAGTCTGAGGAGAGTTTGCATCAAGTGCTCGAAAGATACTCTGTTATATGGCGTCCTCTAAATCTATGGCGGCCGCACATGTCTCTTCTCTGACCTGAAATCCTTCGTAAACATCTTGAGCAAACACCGCCGCATTCAGCCATGACTCTTTGTTGCGTCTGTATCCTCCAAGTGTGGGCGGGAAGCATCCGAGCTGTTCCAAGTCCCAAGCAAGTCTGTGTGCTACAATTTTCTCCAGTAGCTTGCCAACAGTATTTTGCATCGAAATGATTCTGTAACCGCTTATCTTGGAATTGTCTTTGTTCGGTTTTGACAGCGACAGCAAGAAGCTGTGTAGCCATTCTTCTTTGACCTGACCCCTCTGGATACTGGTGTTGAATTCTCTGGCCAGTTCTTCCATGTCATCATCTGATATCATCAGTAGGTCACCATATCGGATGCCGTCTGGGCCTGGGGCGGTGTTAGGTGATTTCTTGAGCTTCGCACGCAATATCTCAGCTGTGATTGTCCATTCTTCGTCTGTCCCGACCGCCTCGCACAACTGAGAGAGTGTCGTTGTGGTCCTCTGTCTGGCGGGCTCGTCTTTCTGGTCAGTATGTTCTATGTAGCGTGCAAGAAGTGCCTTACCTTTATACGCATCCGACGTTTTCCATGCGAGGTCTGTGTCTTGAAAGTCTGGAATACCCCTACGTTGTGCAGCACCGTTCATGCTCTTGTGGAGGCGCAGAATGTCGTAAGAGATCGCTCGGAGCACACCTTCCTGCAGAACTTGTCCCATTTCTCGGCATTGGCCTATTTGGCGCAGGATTTTAATAAAGTCTTCGTCCTATCGACCTCAGTCTTTAGGTTCGCCAACTCAACCTGTGCCTTGTTAGCCTTTCTGGCCTTTTGCCAGTCTTTGATAGTCTGCCTCTTTCCCAGCCATGCCTTCTCGACCTCTCCATTCCACCATGGTGGCTGCAACCATCTTTCTTGTCTCCAGCGGGAGGAAGTTAATTTTCTTCTTCTGATCTTGCTTATGGCGGCTTGACCATTTTTGTCGTACGGGAAGGCATTTGTCTTGTTTCTTTGACTCATGGCCCCGTCTTTCTTGATCAGGAGGACACAAGGGTAGTGGTCACTATCGTGGTATCCGAGTGTGCCCCACCGGCACCTTGGTGCGATGGTGGGCGACACCAGAGCCAAGTCAATGACGCTGTCAGAGTCACCTGGTCGAGTGGCTATTCTAGTGACCTTCCCATCATTCAGACAGATTAGGGCAGCAATTGCCAGGGCGTCCTCCAGATCTTCTCCCTGTCTATTGGTGATGCAATTCCCCCATTGACTGCCTCTGGCATTGAAGTCCCCACAGTAGATGATATGCCTTTCATCCATATCGAACAAACTCTGCCATTGTCGCACGTCGACCTTCCCATTTCGTGCATAAACGTTCACGATTACAAGCTGCACTGGTGTAATTATTCTTAATGCCTGCACTTGCAGGGCATCACCGTTCCAGGATGATATATCGATCTCAGACACTAGTATGTTGTCGCGGACCAGAATGGCGTGTCCGAGGTGCCGCCTGTTAAGGAATCCCTGAAAACCCGCGACATTGACTGTTCCGTCGCCGAGCTGTGTTTCTTGCAAGACCACAATATCGTTTCCGTACAGTAGTTTTTCAAGAATGGGTCGGCGTTGACTAAATGATGCACAGTTCCAGTACAGTACTCGACCGTGTCCGATGCCCAATCTGTCACATTTTAACCGCCTTTGCGTGTGCCCGCCCTCTTACCACGCCGTGTTCTTGTCGGTCGTCTGGTCGTCATGTTAGGCTTAACTATAGCCACCGGGCGCCGATGATACACCGAAAGGGAGTCCGGACGCGCGTGCACGAACTTTGTTGCACGGTCCGAACTCCATTTCACCACGAAAAACACACTTAATCCATACACATTTCGGAAAAAACACGTTCCATTCTACGGGACGAAAAAATGTCCCGCCATCTTGCTCAAGGAGATCAACTATTAATTGATGTGGAGGTTTAGTGCAAGATCTTTTTCCCTGAGTTACTATTTACAGTAACAGATTTAGCATTCATTATTGCTTTGGTTGTAAAAACTATATCGACTTTACAAGTGATAGTAATGGGGGTATTTAGCAAGTATAAGAAGGCGGTGGAGAGATAATACATGTACAGACCTACAAGCACTTGGAATCAACGACTAGCAAGAGAAGGTCCACCAGAGAGACGAATGGAGACGGATTGTATTTGCAGGAAAGAACCTCAATGGCTCGGAACGCTGAAGAAGAAGAAGAACCAGGGCAAACTTAAACAACAAGTTCAGTAAAAGTGTATCCCAAAACAAATGTGCGGAACTATTAGCCCCAAATACTCACCTTTCTTCCTTTAAGAGTTAAAGCACAATGTTTCCATTTCTTTGCAATGTATAATATGTTCTCATCAATTTAGTAGTAATTTTCTTACTTTCTTACACTAGTGTTTTCAATACTACCATATTAGTTGATTTCATTTTGTTTAACATTCATGAGGTAATATATTTCCTCTCTGTCTATTTTTAAGGTACTTTCTGTCAGAAAATTGTATTTGATAATACCACAGTTATATCACCTTGTACCACTGGTGCAAGGAGTGGAATAGACAGATATTTTATTACTGGCACCATTGGAGAAAATATTACAGAATTACTCATTCAAGGATGGCAGATAAGTCGCGTTCATCATGATTTTGAGAACATCATCATCACGATTTAACCCGGTAAGTTTTAATCAGTTGACAGCATGACTATCATTTCTCCAGTTTCTTCAGCCAGCGCAAAGATTTATGTATCTTGCCATGCCTGTAACCTAAACTACTCAGACATTATCAAGCCTTTCTGAAGTGATAAAAATTCTCTAATACCTAAGAATGGTGGCTGTGCGGGTTAATGTCACAGTGTGTTCTAACTAACTAGGTCTCAGATGGGAAACAATAATATACGCCCCTCTACACAACATTCAGACACATTGTGGAAATAATAACCCCTGAACCTTTAAAGAGAACTGGCTCATAAACCGTATCATGTGTCAGAAACGTGTATACTCTGACACTATTATTATATGGCACAGTATTTTAGAGACAACAGTGAATCATATATTTGTTTTTCGTTTTTCCACATTTATCCTTTCTAAGGTTCAGAGAATCAATTAGCATGTTGTCCTCCATTAAACCCCACTCATTCTGCTGGATTGCAGTTTAATGTTTTGAAAATGTACCTTATGCTTGGGTTTGTGATTTGTTTTTCAACAATGACCTCATCTCATCTCATCATGTTACTCTTGTACCTTGTGATGTCGAGGTGAAGTATAAACATCATGAGAGTGCCCGATTGTGGGCTTCATGTATCGATATTCCTACATACTCTGCTATTCACTACGTCCAACGTTTACGTGGTCGGCCTCTTTCCCTGTCTCCAACTGGTCTGTACATCATTGTTTGTTGTGGTTTGCTGTTGACTGGGTAACCTACTTGCATGGCCATACCATTTGATTTGCTGCTTTCTAATAAAATCTAATGATGCTATAACTCCCACGTTAGTCCTGATTTCTTCATTTCTGATCTTATCTTGAAAAGTTGAGTATTCTTCTCAGGAACCTCATTTCTGTTGTGATTTTTCTGTTCTCTTTTTCTGTCATATTCCAGGTTTGGCATTGATTGGTAGCATAAAGTTGGTAGGAAGATTGTCTTGTAAAGTTCTTTCTTAGTAGTTACTGATACATGTTTTTTTTATTGGTGCCAATTGTTCTATGAGTTGGTTTGCCTTATTGCATCTATTTTCGATCTCGTCTTCTGATCTGTCATGTGATGATATTGTACTTTCTAGGTACTTGAAACTATTTACTTGTTTCAATTGATGTTTGTTTAGGTGAATAGTTGTTGTGTTTTCTTCATTAGATACAGTCATTACCTCTGTTTTGCTTGTGCTAATTTTCATGTTATGTTCCCTACACATTTCGTTTAGACTATTCATGTGGTCGTGTAACTCAGCTTCTGATTTTGCTATTTGTGCTTGGTCGTCCGCAAACAGGAGTTCTCTAATGGTTAGATTTGCAGATGGTTCTTCTTCTGTGTTCTCGTCATGCGGAGTTCCTGCGGTCTCTGTTTGGCTTTACATATGTTATCTATATATGTTATGATCAAGAGAGGGGACAGGACACAACCTTGTCGTACTCCGGATTTTATGGTTAAGGGATCTGAGTGTCCTCCAGTTGCTCTCACTATGCATTCACTATTGTTATATACGCTTCTACATAGGTTTGTTACATGTGTACTCACACCATATTGTTTAAGGATTTCCCAAAGCTTCCTTCTATCTACTCTATCAAATGCCTTTTCTTGGTCGACAAAGGCTAAGTAGAGTGTTTCATTGAATTCGATTGATTGTTCTATAAGTTGTCTAAGAGCAAAAATAGCATATGTGCATCCTTTCTTTTTCCTAAATCCAAGTTGTGTTTCTCTTAGCTGGGGTTCTAAAGTAGTTCGTAATCTTTTCTCAAGAATTTTGCAAAATATTTTTTCAGTATGACTCAACAGTGAGATGCCTCTGTATTGTGTGCAATCTCATTTGCTGCCTTTGTTTTTCCAAATTGGGATAATTATGGCGTTTCTCCAGTCTCGTGGTGTCTGTTGTTCTACCCAAACATGGTTGAATAGTCTATGTAGCTATGCTGTTCCTACTTCTCTTGCCGCTTTAATTAGTTTATTTGGTATTTCATCTTGTCCCGGCGATTAGTTCAATGGGGCTAATCTGATGGCTTCTATAATTTCTTCTTTTAATATGTCTGGTTCTAGTTCTTCGGTGGCATCTGTATCGGTTTCTTGACGTCCTATGACATCTGATGGAATGTTGAGAAGTTGTTCGAAATACTGTTTCCATCTTAATAGGATTTGTTTTTGTTCACTTATTGGTTCTCCGTTTTCAACACCTATGCCCTTCTGAAAATGTTGGAGCGTCGCTCTGATGAACAACCTCAGATTGTTTCAGAATATATCTCTTTATAATCATTGACAAAACAAAACCCAATATAAAATGAACTATGCACTTCTAATATTTCAATCGGCTATACTCATCATCATCATCAAGTGCCCTGCCAGCTGGCGTAGGCGTTCATGGCTCTTCACAGATCTCGTTCTTTGGTTTTCTGGACCAACTCTGCTGCTGATATTCCTCCGTGCCATCGTCTCAATCCGTCCAGCATCATTTCTCTTGGTCTGCCTCTGCCTCTCTTCCCCTCGATCTTTCCAGTTGTCACGATGTTCTCCAATGCCTCTCTTCTCATTACATGACCAAAGAAAGCTATTTGTCTCTTTCTTATTGTTGTATATAGTGTTCTAGTTTCATTAGCCTGTTTCAGGCAGTCGTCGTTAGTTACTCTGGCAGTCCAAGGAATTCTCAACATTCGTCTCAGGAACCACATCTCTGTTGCTTCTAATTTCTTCTTACTTTGTTCATTTACATTCCAAGATTCACTGCCCTACAGCAAAACTGGTTCTACATAGCATTTCAGCACTCTCTTTCTTACACTCAGCGATAGTGACCTATTGCACAAGATAGTCTTCATTTTCTGAAATGTGGCCTTTGCCTGCCCTATTCTGCTCTTAATCTATGTTGTACATCTTCCATCTGATGTTATACATGTCCCTAGGTATCTAAAATTATCCACTTGGTTAAGAATTTTTCCTTCTATTTCTATGTCACATTTTGGTGTCACCATTTTCTTTGATATCACCATTGTTACTGTTTTCTTGATATTCAAGGAGAGTCAATCTTGCACTCTCTGTTACTACAGTGTCCAACAACTGTTGTAGGTCTGTTGATTAATCTGCCACCAATACTGTGTCATCTGCATAGCGTATATTATTTATATTATAACCTCCAACTAGTATTCCTGGCATCTCTTTGATCTCTCTCATTATTACTTCGCTATATAGGGAGAAGAGATCTGGTGACAAGACACATCCCTGTCGTACTCCTAGCTTTATGTGTTCGTAACTACCCTCTTTATTTCCAATTTTAATTGCTGCTAATTGGTTCCAGTAAATATTCTTTATTATTCTTAAATCTTTCCCATCAATGTTGATATCTTCCAACATTTTAATCAGCTCATCATGTTTTACTTTATCAAATGCCTTAGTATAATCTATGAAGCACAAATATATGTCTTTCTGTTTCTCAATTGACTTTCTATTAGTGTCCGTAATGTATAAATTGCATTGTTTGTGCCCTTACCCTCCACAAATCCATACAGTTCTTCACTAATTTCCATTTTTATTTTCTTTCTGGTTCTTCTCATTATGATTCTGAGCAGAAGCTTAGTGATATGGTTTATGAGGTTAATTGTGCGAGAATCTTCACATTCAATTGCTCCTGGTCTTTTTTGGTATAGCTATAAAGACATATTTCAGCATATCACTTGGTAAATTTCCACTGCTGTAAATATCATTTAACATTTTGGCTAATATATCTACTCCAAATTCTCCCAATACTTCTAATTCTTCTATTGTGATTTCATCTGGTCCAGCTGTTTTTTCTTTCTTCATATATTTCATAGCGTCAGCGACTTCTTCTTTTAGAATAGGTGGACCTTCTAAGTTACTTTCTTCTCTTAATTCTTCCCTTTACCCATCATATAATTCTTTTGTATACCCATTCCACCTCTTCATTATATCATCTTCCTACAATAATATCTTTCCTGTTTTTGATTTCAAACACCCTGTATTTATTCTTATTTTGCTTCCCGTGAGCTCACTGATTTGTCTGTGCATATTTTCTTTAATGGCATTTAATTCAATATTTTTGCACTGTTCATTTAACCAACTTTCTTTTGCCTTCCAACATTTACCTTTTATTTCTTTATTTATCTTAGCGTATTCTTGTTTGTCATTTTTACTCTGTTTTCTTTTGTCCATCAGTATTAAGATTTCTTCATTCATCTTATTTTTCTTAGCTATTTGACTTCTCTCCGGTAACATTTCTTTGCTAGTTTGATGACGGCTATACTAATTGACTGAAATTGCAGCTAACACCTCAAATTGGTAACCCAGCTGGTATGTATACGTAAAAAATGTGAGCTGCGAACACACTAGAAAAGTAACTGCTGATATTGTGACACCATAACACCTCAAAATGATAGACCATATTGCCCATGCAATTGTGATTGATGCCTGTAATTTCTGCGGACATGTTAGGATCAGAAAGTAAAGAATTATTTAGTAGTCTTAGCATCAAAAACTGACTTGGCTGTTTTAACATAACACTACAGCATGAGAATGCTCACATCAATAGTTGAAAAAGAAAACCTTGCCATGGTAAAATATCACAGAAAACGTTGAAGACAAGCCTGGTGAAGTTGACAACTGAAAGAGTTCACAATAAGATCAGGACACAGCTAAAATCCATGTGTCCGTCAAAAAGGAGACAGAGAGTGAGAACATCAAACTGAAAGATGAGTGGAAAAAATAAGCTTAGACTACAAAAAAAAAAAAAAAAAACCAAAAACACAAAAATAATTAACTTCAGATGCTGACTTGGCTACTGAAAGTGCGACGCCAACCGGCGAAAGAAGAACCTCTAATTGCATTTGACCTTAACACTCCAGTGACAGGAGTTATTACAGCTGTTCACATAAGATTAACAAATATTATCATTTTAATTTTTGTTTTTTGTTTGCGTTCATCCGCTTTGAGCTTAAGCTAGTCCATACACATACTACTAGTCTATTGGGGTGCACTTGGCTTATGTCTGTATGTGGATTAGCTTCCCCTATTACCAGTGTCCATCACCATGAGGAGAATCTACTCCGACGTCTGGGATACTTGTAATTTACGTCCCCTAAGTCATTCAACAATCATTTGACATGTTTAGTCCTGCTGACCGATGAAGGGCTTGAACCCATTGCCTCGGCATGAGCATGCCGAAAGCTTCTTGCTTGCTTGCTTAAAAAACAAAAATTCCAAATTCGACTTCGTTCAACCTGCTTCTTTCAGCTGTAGTTATTGTTTAGGTCCGTGGAATTTGTCGGTTTATTCACCTTGATTCTTGTCTTATGCGCTCTTACGAGTTGGTCCTGATCCGGAC
The DNA here is from genome assembly GCA_014155875.1 of Cepaea nemoralis. Lineage (NCBI taxonomy): Eukaryota > Metazoa > Mollusca > Gastropoda > Stylommatophora > Helicidae > Cepaea > Cepaea nemoralis. The sequence continues at coordinate 8,319 of JACEFZ010015460.1, forward strand.
TGGTGTTATCGGCTGTTGTGTCTGTGACGTCAGCTGGGGGGTTGATGGCGGCTGTCTTTTGTGCCCGTCTCCTTTGGTGGTATCTTTTGTTTGTGAAGGCTGCTGGTTCGTCTGTCTTGATTTGTTGTAGTCCTTATAAGGACTTTTTATTTAGTATTTTTGCCTCATTTTTGTGTATTGCTTGTAGAAGCTTTTCAATGTGATTTTCCTCATTCCGCCTGTTTTCACTTTCGCGTTTTAGTTTTTGCTTCCTCTGTGGTCAGCCATGGGACGGCCTCTCCCTCATCTATATAGTACTCTAGTTCGGCCTCATAGTCATAGTGTATCTCAGGGTAGTCTAACCTTTTCCCCTTGAGATTCTTTGGCATCTTCTTTCCTTTTTCTTCCTGTCTCCTTATGTATTCCTCGTGCCTGAGTCCCTCTTGAATTACCCTTCTCTTTTCCGCTTCTATGCACTCCTCCAATGTAGGTCCATCGGCAGGCCACTCTATGCTGTCGTCAGGGCACTCATCATGTCTTTCCTCGGCTGTCTGGCTGGATGATGGTTTCCCTTTTAATGTCTCGGGCGTCGTGGTTCGGCTGCTGGTTTTATCTTGCGGTTCCGGCTCGGTTGTCTGTTGGGTTTCAACTTGCGGCTTCTCAGTGGCCTCTTGCATGGCTTCTGTTGGCTTGTTTTGAGTTGATTTCATTTCAGCTTTCAGCTGCTCTCTCTCTCTCTCTCTCTCTCTCTCTCTCTCTCTCTCTCTCTCTCTCTCTCTCTCTCTCTCTCTCTCTCTCTCTCTCCGCTTTAATGGTGCGTAGTATTTCTTCGTTTTCCTTCTTCATCACGACCTTATGTTCCACTTCTTGCTTGATGTTTCACTGGACCTCTTTTATTTCAGCAAGCAGCTTTTCATTGTCGCTGGTCGTTGCCGGCGTTTGAAGCAGCTTGATTTGCTTCTTTAGCTCTTCTATCTAGTCTTGCAATTGAGCTTTTTCTGCTTGTGAGATGCCTGTGACTGTCTCGCACCTCCGCATTGTTTCATTGTATGGTGTCTTTGTGTTGATTGCGAGCTTTAACACGTCTCTGTGTCGTTGCAGGTATGGGGAGCCCAAGTATCTTGCTCCATGCTTGCCCAGGCAGTTGGCGCGCTTTCTTTCGTTGCTGGGTGCTCGGAAGTCCGTGTCCAGCTTGGCTAGCGGACACTCCTTAAAAGCGTGGTGATCGGCGCAGTACCGGTAGATTTTTGGTCTTACTGCGACACGCTGCTCTGTTGTGGCCGGTCCTCTAACATCTGGAACATTGGGTGATCCTAGGAGTGAATCTTTTTGGATGCTGCATTCTCTTGTTGATTGATACTGTGATCGGCATCTCGCTGCCCTCTGTCGTCACCACCGCCAAGGTTGTGGGAATCTTCTAGTAGGTGAAGAGCCGCTCCGCCTTCAAGAATCGGAGATTCTCTTCTCGTAGCTGCTTCAGAATTTCTTCTTCTGATAGCTCCACTTGGACACGCGTGATAATCCACTTGATTGTCGGTGAGTCGGTGTTTCCCACTCTGGTGTCTTTCTCTTCTCTCTGCTTCTCTGTAGGTTTGGTTCTTGTTTGTAGTTGGCTGTCCACAGTCTCCCTCCTGGTGGCTTCAGTAGTAGCTGCAGTTTCAAGTTCTTTGTTACAGATCGCAGGCAGGCTCTCCGCGTTCTTCTTCTTGTCGGCACATCTTGGATACCGCGTGTTTCTTGGTGTTCTCTCCACGTGCCATTTTCCTCTGTATCAGGCTTCTTGACTTGTTCAGGTGACTTGTCTTGTTTGAGCTCGCAGTTGCGAATGATACGCCGAAAGTTTAAAATAAGTGCTTTTATATGTTCGGCCATGGTGACCTGCGTATCATGTATTGTCTTCTATACTGTCTCGCCTTATTATTGTATTTCCTACTGAAACATCATGCTTGCAGATCTATTGTCTTTTGTGGACTTAATGATGTCACAAGAGAGTTCTTATACATGTGAATTTCTATGTCTCTTATTCTGACCGGCATGTTTCCTCTCTAATGTTATACTATGTTAATATTGATGTAAACAGTGATTTCATGGAGTTTCCAATATACAAACATGTGTATGGTGATTACCATGTTTAGCGGAGATCGTTGTGTTTATTCTATCCATGTCATTGTACAAGCTGTGTTTATTCTATCCATGTCATTGTACAAGCTGTGTTTATTCTATCCATGTCATTGTACAAGTTGTGTTTATTCTATCCATGTCATTGTACAAGCTGTGTTTATTCTATCCATGTCATTGTACAAGCTGTGTTTATTCTATCCATGTCATTGTACAAGCTGTGTTTATTCTATCCATGTCATTGTACAAGCTGTGTTTATTCTATCCATGTCATTGTACAAGCTGAGTTTATTCTATCCATGTCATTGTACAAGCTGAGTTTATTCTATCCATGTCATTGTACAAGCTGTGTTTATTCTATCCATGTCATTGTACAAGCTGTGTTTATTCTATCCATGTGCATTGTACAAGCTGTGTTTATCCAAGTCTTGTGAGGTTGGCCAATCCAGAGACATCGCAGAGAATGTCAACATAAACACCATAGCATAATTGTTTGACACCAACAACAAAATATGTGTCAATCTGAACAACATTTCCAGTGTGCCTATCTACCCTTTTGTGGGAAACAAGTGGTGTGTACCAGCAGTTTCACCATTATCCCGTGTCACATTCATGAAAGATATCAGATCCAGAGCGAGTCATTCATCATGACAGGACAGAAACAAGATTGTGTTGGACATGGCATACGATGTTTATGAAAGCCCTTCAGACATGGCAGTGAGGAAACGAGAGAGAGAGGGAGGGAGGGAGAGAGAGAGAGAGAGAGAGAGAGAGAGAGAGAGAGAGAGAGAGAGAGAGAGAGAGAGAGAGAGAGAGAGAGAGACGGGGGAGAAGTAGAAATGAACGAGAGCCCCTACAAATAATCGCATGTCCTTTACTACAGGACCTTACGATCAGCCCTTATTGGCTGTCTTTGATTTACAAGGCAATTTTACTTTTGAATAGTTTGTCATTGCTTTCTGAATGAGAACTCAGCATTTAGGTCCAAGTGAACTGCATGGGGAACAAACCAACTAACTCCGCCGTCAGAAGAAAATGTTTAAGCGTAGTATGCTCTCAACCACGCAAAACATTACACACACACACACACACACACACACACATATATATATGGAGAAACCATAAATAAAAACTACAAAGAGGCAACTAGAAACTTCTACAAAAAGATAGGTGCAATGCGAGTCAGAGGAGAACCCTTTGATACAACTGAAATAATTAACAGCGAACATGGAGAACCAATAAGTCAATAAAAACAAATCCTAATAAGATAGAAGCAGTATTTCGAACAACTTCTCAACATCCCATCAGATGTCACAGGAATTCAAGAGACCTATACAGATGTCACCGAAGAACTAGAACCAGACATACTAAAAGAAGAAATTATAGAAGCCATCAGATTAGCCCCATTGAACAAATCACCAGGACAGGATGAAATACCAAATGAACTAATTAAAGCAGCAAGAGAAGTAGGAACAGCTTGGCTACATAGACTATTCAACCATGTTTGGGTAGAACAACAGACACCATGAGACTGGGGAAACGCCATAATTATCCCAATTTGGAAAAACAAAGGCAGCAAAAGAGACTGCACACAATACAGAGGCATTTCACTGTTGAGTCATACTGGGAAAATATTTTGCAAAATTCTTGAAAAAAGATTACGAACTACTTTAGAACCCCAGCTAAGCGAAACACAACTTGGATTTAGGAAAAACAAAGGATGCACAGATGCCATTTTTGCTCTTAGACAACTTATAGAAAAATCAATTGAATTCAATGAAACACTCTACTTAGCCTTTGTCGACCAAGAAAAGGCATTCGATAGAGTAGATAGAAACAAGCTGTGGGAAATCCTTAAACAATATGGAGTGAGTACACATCTAACAAACCTATGTAGAAGTTTATACAACAACAGTGAATGCATAGTGAGAGCAACTGGAGGACACTCAGAACCCTTCACCATAAGATCTGGAGTACGACAAGGTTGTGTCCTGTCCCCTCTCTTGTTCATAACATATATAGACAACATATGTAAAGAAACCAGCCAAGCAGAGACAGCAAGAATACCGCATGACGAGAACACAGAAGAAGAACCATCTGCAAATCTAACCATTAGAGAACTCCTGTTTGCGGATGACCAAGCACTAATAGCAAAATCAGAAGCTGAATTACAAGACCACAAGAATAGTCTAAACGAAATGTGTAGGGAACATAACATGAAAATTAGCACAAGCAAAACAGAGGTAATGACTATAACTAAAGAAGAACAAACAACAACAATTCACCTAAACGAACATCCCTTGAAACAAGTGAAAGAGTTTCAAGTACCTAGGAAGTATAATATCATCAAATGGCAGATCAGAAGACGAGATCGAAAATAGGTGCAATAAGGCAAATCAACTCATTGGACAAATGGCACCAATACTAAAGAACAAACATGTATCAATAACTACTAAGAAAGCACTTTACAACACAATCTTCCTACCAACTCTATGCTACCAATGCCAAACCTGGACAATGACAGAAAAAGAGAAAAGAAAAATCACAACAACAGAAATGAGGTTCCTGAGAAGAATACTCAACGTATCAAGAAGAGATAAGATCAGAAATGAAGAAATCAGGACTAAAGTGGGGGTTAAAGCAGCACTAGATTTTATTAGAAAGCAGCAAGTCAAATGGTTTGGCCATGCAAGTAGGTTACCAGTCAACAGCATACCACAACAAGCAATGATGTACAGACCAGATGGAAACAGAGGAAGAGGCCGACCACGTAAACGTTGGACGGAGGGAATAGCAGAGTCCATGGGAATATCGATATATGAAGCCCATAATCGGGCACTCTCACGAAGTTTATACTTCACCTCGACACCGCAAGGTACAAGAGGAACATGATGAGATGAGATATATATATATATATATATATATATATATATATATATATATATATATATATATATATATATATATATATATATATATATATATATAATAAATTTATATTTATATTTAGGCTGGGCCACAAAAAGTGAGAACATCGCGTAAAAAGTAATATATTTGAGTTGAGTTGAAGTTAAGAACCGACATCACTGCACTCAGGACATTCCCATACGTGCTCCGTCCCTCGTTCAACAGCCAGCGAAGAGTCACACTACTAATCTTTCCCACCGCTATCTGATTAAAAGTTCTCCTGGTCTTCCCTCTCAGTTTTGAGATTCTTCCAGAACCCCTGCCGATCCCCCGCAATCTCATTCTTTCCACATATGGGTTCTCAATCTGTTCCTCCGCCTTCTCCACCTGGTCCCACAAGCGCACGACCACCTCCCCCCCTTGTCCATAGGCAAAATTCCACCAAGAGGTGCCCTCCCTGCTAGCCTATCAGCCTGTTCATTCCCCCGTACACCCGCATAGCCAGGGCAAAATATCCATACAATTCTCACGATCTGTGACCTCTGAAGCGACGAGAGCCATTCCACACGAAACATTCCTTTCTCCACCTTGCTAAGCATACTCTTTGAATCCGTAATGAATACAACGTGTGTTGCAGTAGTCTCCTCTAGCCACCGGAATGCCGCTGTTACTGCCTCCACCTCCATTCTCATGCTGGAGGTCGTATTATCATATGCCAGACTCAAGACTCGTCCATTATCCTTTGCAATAAAGCCCCAGCCACTACGTCTGTTTCTGACCACTGACCCATCGGTGTAGATGACTATGTCACCTTGATGTGTGTTGCTGTGGATCAGCTGTTGCATTTCAAACTCAGTGCGGCCCGCTGCGCATTCTCTGCACTCACGACCCAGTGTTATTATTACATTGTGCCAGTCCGTCATGTCTTCCGGAACTTCCACCCACTCTCTTTCACGATTGATGGTCTCTAGATCACACACCTGACTTATAGAAAGTTCTGCCTGTGCCATCCAGGACCTGCCTCGTCTTAGTCTATGACCCCTAACCTTATCCATTGCTGCATGCAGCGAATAATCCCTGTCTGCGGCATCTCTCAGGTACCATTTGACCTGAAGGACCCTATGCCTATCTGTCATTGTTGGTAGCGCCAGGATATGCCTCATGCATATAATTAGTGTGTCTTTTGAGCACCCCAAGATTAATCGCATGGCAGCATTCTGTATGCGTTTCAACCTTTCAAGCTGGCTCTTTGATACTGTCAGCAGCCCCAAACCATACTCAATGACTTAAATTATTAACTGCTGAAAGAGCCTCTGATCTACACCGGTTGCTGCCATAGCCCTCAATGTATTAGTGTCTTCCGCCATCAGGTGAACCCACTCTGAATTCTGAACAACTTGCAACTTGCATCCCCAAGTCAAGGGTGAGAAGTCAAAGTTGATGTTCAACTGATCTGTGTAAGGATTGAACCCGCTGCCACACAATCTGTGTAAGGCTGAAACCCGCTGCCACACTATCTGTGTAAGACTTGAACCCGCTGCCACACAATCGGTGTAAGGCTTGAACTCGTTGCCACACAATCGGTGTAAGGCTTGAACCCGCTGCCACACAATCAGTCCACCTGGAGTTTAAGGACTTATCCCTTCGACCATGCTGATATCCATTTGAAGTCATTAAATTACCCCACTCATTCTCCTTTAATGCTTTGAAAATATGTGCCTTGTGCCATTAAATGTTCACAAATCCATGACGTTTAACATCGGCGTAAAGCAGACGTCTTGCATGACGTTCAACATGGACATAGAGTAGAAGTCCCTCATGACATACAAATCGGACTTAGAGAAGAAGTCTCGTAAGACGTTCTGTAAAACCGGCAGGCTTGATCTCACTGACTTGCATCGTACTTATCTTGTGGTAAGCTGACATTAGCTGTAACCATTTGCATGAAGCACTTTTCTTACGTGTCACTGTTTCCTCAACACTGATCTAGGCCCACACATCTAAGTATTGTGTATATGTTATCATAACATGTGTTGATGTAAAGCCATTCATGTTTCAGAAATGTCAATACGTTATAAGAAGAGCCACATGTGAACCAAGTCCAACCCCCAGATGCGGGTGTTTTTATAACACAACCACAGACCAAGCTCATTTTACAGTAAACAACACAATACAAGCAGATGACAATAATGCAGTAATCAGGGTAGAATGGCAGCACGCAAATGGAACTAGCGTATATTCAAACAAGAATTATACTTTACGGGAAATTTACGGTAAGTTATTATTTTACAATGTTGTGTGACTATCTTATAAATGTTATATCGTGTCTGTCTTGTTCTTCTCTCTTTAGTTGCTGTTTCAGTTCTAATTCTGTTACATTCAAGATCATATTTATTTATGTAATGTATTCTAACTATTGGGGAAAACATGTTTGATGCTTCTTAAAAAATTAGAACCTGCCTTTTAACTTCTTCAACATAACGTTCCTACAACCAATGATTTGTTGAATATGTGAACCTCGGTGGCTGAGTGGCACTTTAATCTTTCTTCCTGATATTATGTAATTATCCGTTTTTATTATTTGTAAGTTGTAGTTCCAATATTTACATTGTATCGTATCATCTTGTTTATCGTTTCAATATTTCTTTGTAACTATATTATCTAGTTCAGATCTGCATTTTTCTCCTTAACCAGACTTAGTTTTATCATGTGTAAATTAGAATACAAACCTGTCATTTACTGCCTATAATATCTTGATGTGTAGTACAAGGAAGTCTTGAGCCTGAGGAATTAAGGCCGCCTGGCTAGTGCAGTCACCGCGAACTGTGCAGGTTAGGGTTTTCGTGTTTTACCCCGAAAAAAAAAAAAATTCACACATTGCCGAGGATTCGAACCCGAGTCTCCAGAGGGAGAATCTGGCATTCTTAAGCATTCGGACAGCCGCTCCTACGGTAAAATACTCCCAGTCCTTAGTAAGAAAAAAAAACCTAAATTGTTTAAATTTAACCCCCCCCCCCCCCCCCCCCCAAAAAAAAAAAAAAAAAAAACAACAACAAAAAGAAAACAGTTTATGCAGTAAATCCCTGTCGCCAGTGATTAGAACGTAATTATTACTTGGTACATCTAACCAGCCGGCTTTGTGGCTTAGAGGTTATGACTTTTCTCCGTAATCTCGTATACTCTCGTGGGTAATGGGATGACGGTGAGAATCAGCAGTGGTTCGAATCGCATCGGTAACTTACGGGGTATGTGAGCCGGCCGCTCAGAAAGCAATGGCAAACTACTGAGCGTAATCTTGCCAAGAAATCAACATACAGCTGAAAGATGCTGGTGTTGACAGCGATGTCATGTAAAGGATATACAAAAAAAAAAAAAAAAAAACAAGCAAAACAATCCTTTGGCACTCAAAACATCGTTTGTCCAGAGTTTGTTATAATGACGACACAAATAATAGATTGGACAATGTATTACCGTGCATATTTTGCTGAATCTCATCAGGTGCATACAGCAGAAGCCACACAACATAAACATTACCATGGTATACATTTGATTTCTCTATGGGAATAGGTGTATATATTTCAGTTTGAAGCCTTTATCTCATTGTTTCAGATTATGTTTTGTGAATTCTAAAGTATGCACCTTATGGAATGCAGCGAAATATACCCAACAATAAATATGCTATTATTTGAGACCTTATATATGCGGTTTGTACAGAAGAGTGCTAACAATTGTTTAGTCAACCAACATGAGTAATCTAAATGTGTTTAAATAAGCTATTACAGAAAGACAAATGATCACATACATCACGAGGAAGTTGTCATGTATTGATCACATCATGAGAAGAGAAAATCTGGAACACGTGACAACTAGGAAGAGTTGTGGACAGAGAGATTGAGTACAGCAGCGATTTTTGACAGCAATTTCTCATGGCATTGGAGTCAGGTCTTAGTCAGATATGACTGAGTTACCGTATGACAGTAGACGGTACTACCTGCTTTCTGTCAGCGCCGAATGTTGGGCGGCGCTTACCAAACCCGACACCTCACATTGTGCCAACGGCTTTGGGCGGGAGAGCGCAATTGGGAGGGTACTAGCCTTATCCTGGTGCGAGGAAATGCAACCCAAAGACAAAATAAGTCATGGCAGGGCAGACCAGGCCCTAAGCCTTGGTTTGCAGCTGGTCTAGAATCGAAGCTCCGACAGGCGGACAGTTAGAGCATTGCTTTGCTGATCCGGCAGCTTCTGCAGCTTGTCTTGTTCCAGATGTATAGGTGTTAACTTTCCTCTGGAGTGAACTAGGCAGGCCGAGAGAGGGATCATGCTGCATGGGCAACACATGGTTTCTTTATTTTAGCCCAGGCTTTGTGCTATGGAGAGGCAATAACTCCATCCCTGGTCTTAACCGGTCTCGGAATCAAAGCGAGAGGCAACTGTTACGGGTTATAAGTCCTTGTCAGTTGGCGTAGACATGGGGCGCCACGCGTTGCCTCTGACGGTGGGAGACACCTACAGGTGTCACTGATCAGCTACCGCCCGCCTCAAGCTGGGCAGCCCCCGGCCAATTGGGTGCTGATCCGCCACAGCCTGCCTGCTTCAATGGGTGCTTGGGGCTAGGACAAAATCTGAATCGCAGGCTGTAAAACCAATGCACCAGGTACTAATAAAAAGAATAATAAAAACCTCAAGCTACGGCTTGCAACCTGGAACGTGAGAACCATGTGTCCAGGATTTTCCACTGACTTGACAAATATTGACGATGTGAGAAAAACGGCTGTGATTGATGCTGAACTCAATCGTCTTAACATTGATATTGCTGGCCTGCAGGAGACTCGCCTCGCTGAGGAAGGGTCACTCAGGGAAAACAATTACACCTTTTTTTGGAAGGGAAGAGGGCAGGCAGAAAAAAGGCAACACGGTGTGGGCTTTGCAGTGAAGAATTCGCTACTGGGAATGATTGATATCCCAGCTGGAGGTAATGAAAGATTATTATCACTGCGCTTGGCAACCTCTTGTGGATTTGCCACCATTCTCACTGCATATGCACCGACACTCACTTCCTCTGATGATGTGAAAGATACGTTCTATGAGCAGCTAGACTCTGCGATCAAGGCAGTTCCAAAATCCGACTACATTTATATGCTCGGTGATTTCAATGCTCGTGTGGGCAAGGACTCGAGTTCATGGCCAGTGTGCCTTGGAAAATACAACATCGGTCGCATGAATGATAATGGGCAAAGGCTGCTGGAGCATTGCACTAGAAATGACCTATGTATTACAAACTCCTTTTTTAAAACAAAAGAGATGCATAAGGTCACATGGAAACATCCAAGATCCGGCCATTGGCATCAGCTGGACTTCATTATCACACGGAGACAACATCTGAACCATACATCATTAACTCGAAGTTACCACAGTGCTGACTGTGATACAGATCATTCTTTGGTTGTTGCAAGGGTTAGACTGAGACCAAAGAGAATCTACACAGCTAAACACAAGTCTAGCCCCAGGATTAATATTATTAACACTCACGATCCTGGAAAGTGCTTTGAATTTCAACAGCAACTTGAGGACGCTTTCAATGATACATCAGAAAATTGTATAGTAAATGATAAATGGAGTAAACTTAAGGAAACTATTTATAAAACAGCGGTAGGGGTTTACGGCACTGTGGATCATAAGAGGCAGGACTGGTTTGCGGCAAACAGCCAGATACTGCAGCCCTTGATTGATAAAAAGAAGATAGCTCTCTTAAGAAACAAGGAAAGACCAACGCGTAACACTCTGAGTGAGCTGAAGCAAGCGAGGAAGGATGTACAAAAGGCTGCCAGGCAGTGTGCGAATGACTATTGGATCAAGTTATGTGAGTCCATTCAAATCGCAAGTGATAAGGGAAACATCAGAAGCATGTATGAAGGGATAAAGAAAGCCTGTGGTCCAATGATCAAAAGAAGTGCACCGCTGAAAACCTTGACTGGAGAAATCATCACTGATAAGAAACAGCAGATGGATAGATGGGTCGAGCACTATTTAGAGCTTTACTCAAGTGAGACCAAGCTGGCGGATGATGCCCTCAACGCCATAGAGGCCCTGCCAACTCTTGACCACCTGGACACACTTCCCACTATAACAGAAGTTAAGTGTGCTATAAATGAGCTTGCATCTGGCAAGGCTCCAGGTAAGGATGGGATTCCAATAGAGGTGATCAGGAGTGGGCAAGACACCCTCGCTCTACAGATCCACCAGCTAATAGAGCTATGCTGGCGAGAAGGACAAGTCCCACAGGATTTCAAAGATTCAAACATCATAACGCTGTACAAGAACAAGGGAGATCGGAGCGACTGCAACAACTATAGGGGTATCTCACTTCTGTGTATTGTTGGGAAAGTATTTGCCAGAATTGTCCTGCGCAGACTTCAAGTCCTGGGAGATCAAGTCTACCCCGAATCACAGTGCGGCTTCCGTCAGAACCGGTCTACCATTGATATGATATTCTCATTGCGACAGATGCAAGAAAAATGCCGGGAACAAAATCAGCCACTGTTTATTGCCTTCATCGACCTCACAAAGGCATTCGATTTGGTCAGTCGTGAGGGTCTGTTCAAAGCACTAAAGAAGATTGGCTGTCCACCAACTCTTCTGTCCATTGTGGAATCGTTCCACACAGGCATGAAGGGTATAATCAAGTTTGATGGCTCAACTTCAGAAGAGTTTGAAATCAAGAGTGGAGTTAAGCAAGGTTGTGTACTATCCCCCACCCTCTTTGGGATATACTTTTCACTTCTACTGAAATATGCCTTTCGTGATCAGGATGACGGTATATACATTCACTCACGCTCAGATGGTGGCCTCTATAATGCTCAGAGATTGAAGGCCAAGACCAAAATTAGCAGGGTACTAATCAGAGAGTTGCTTTTTGCGGATGATGCTGCGATTACGACCCACTCTGAGGAAGAATTACAACATCTACTATCTGCATTCTCCAATGCTTGTTCTGAATTTGGTTTAACAATTAACAAAAAGAAGACACAGATTATGTCACAAGGTGCACATGGTGTACCATCAATCTTTATTGACGACGCCGAACTGGAGATAGTAGACCATTTTACATATCTTGGATCAGAGGTAAATAGCAAATTATCCCTCGATCAGGAAATCAACATCAGGATTGGCAAGGCAGCAACAACAATGAACATGTTAGCAAAAAGAGTCTGGGAGAACAGGAAGCTTACTGCCAAAACAAAAGTCCTCGTCTACCAAGCCTGTGTCCTTAGTACTCTTCTTTATGGCAGTGAAACCTGGACAACTTACTCACGCCAAGAGAAACGTTTAAACAGCTTTCATATGCGGTGTCTGCGAAGAATACTTGGTATTAAGTGGCAAGACAAAATCACAAATACTGAAGTATTGGAAAGATCAGGTTGTGTGACGGTGTATTCCATGCTCAGTCTTCGTAGACTTAGATGGATAGGACACGTTAGGAGGATGGATGATGGTAGAATACCAAAGGACATCTTTTTTGGTGAATTACAGACGGGTAGGAGATCTCAGGGTCGGCCTCTACTACGATACAAAGATGTGTGTAAGCGGGACATGATTGATACAGGCATTGATAATGCACAATGGGAGCACGTCGCCGCTGAACGTGTTGCATGGAGGGCAACTATCAGAAATGGAATAAAGACAAAGGAGAAAATGATTGCAGATAAAGCACACACAGAGCGTGAGAGGCGTAAGATGGTGCAAAATGGTGGAAATGACCATGTTTTCACATGCACCTACTGTGGGCAAACATTTGCAGCAAGAATTGGCTTTACCAGCCACACTCGCCACCGCCATGGATCGTAGGTATTGCCATATGACAGTTATTAAGCCTTTTTGAAGCACAATGTACCAAACTATCGTCTGTCAAGACGGAAAGATGCCAATGTATGAATCTCATGGCATGGTGTCAGCACACAAACTGATGCATACTGTTGGAGAGAGCAAAAGGGAC
>JACEFZ010015461.1:0-107500 GCA_014155875.1 Cepaea nemoralis
GGAGGAGGGGAATGTGTAATGGTAGGATCTTCCAGTAGGGCATCTGCTGGGTTTCTACCCGTTCCGTTATTCTTTCCTGGTGTTGTCATGTCTCAGATCATATGATTGATTTATTTGGCCGCATGACAGAGATCGGATCTCTGTTATAGATCTGAGTGCTGTTATTGCATACAATCACCTAATTACGGTCAGGACTGAGTTGCCCTCACCATGATGTTATCTGCTCTACAGGTTCCATGTACAGTTCCCCTTGAGTGTTCTACGTGAGTGGGAGAGGGTTTACTTCGAAGAAGCAGTTTCAAAGTTTGACACAATGATGGCTCAGCATCTGAAGACAGAGGTTGCTGAGAGGCCGCTACATAGGGCTTATACCCAAGTTGGTTTGCGGGAACCTGGCTTTCTGCTGAGTGGAATTGTATGAACAGAAGTGTTGTGTTTAATGAGTGATAAGCTTCATCACCGAAGATTAATAACTCGCATACTAAGGACATATATATATATATATAGAGCTATATACACATCTACCTAACAAACATTAATAGGTTGTGTTCTAAAAGAGGGGAAAATGTTATAACCAGAAACTAATAAACAGTAGAGTTTCCCCAAGTGACATTTCAGTTAATTGGAGAACTATCAGTTCAAACAAATATTAGGAAACAGAGTAACTTCACCGTGTGGTGGAGTGGAGACCAAGATCAACAGTGTCTATCGGATTACCAGCATCCTGTTTGTTCGAGTGATTGGAGAAAGTCGTCATCTTCTGGGTGAGGTTCACTGTCCGGAAAAAATGGTGCTGTTGTGTGCTAAGCACTATGATGTTACAGACTTTGCTTCTAAATCACTGGTCTACCATTAGAATACACGTCACACATTCTACACCTTATACACACATACACTTCTCCTACATATACTCTTTGCTTTAATAAATTTCTTGTTTTTTATTTGTTGAAGCGAGAGTTGTCAAGTATGTTATGTTGGGGAAGAATGAGAGGGGGCATGATCCAGGGGTGAGTAAGAGTGAGAGGAAGGTGTATTCAGATTGAGGGAGTGTGTGGACGGAGTCTGCTGGATATCTCCAGAATAGAGATATTGAATTAAAACAAATGTGGGTATCGATTCTCTTCACTCCAGGGACGACACTAAAGTGGTAAAGAAGAACAAGTAACTAATACGACATTCATTCGTTACACACACACTACAGCTCTATACACTGTTTAACTTCTGTATGTGTTTGCTGTTGTCCCACATATTCTGTACACTGTTTAATTTCTCTATGTGTTTGCTGTTGTCCCACAAGCTCTATACACTGTTTAACTTCTGTATGTGTTTGCTGTTGACCCACATATTCTATACACTGTTTAACTTCTGTATGTGTTTGCTGTTGTCCCACATATTCTATACACTGTTTAACTTCTGTATGTGTTTGCTGTTGACCCACATATTCTATACACTGTTTAACTTATGTATGTGTTTGCTGATGTCCCACAAGCTCTATACACTGTTTAACTTCTGTATGTGTTTGCTGTTGTCCCACATATTCTATACTGTTTAACTTCTGTTTGTGTTTGCTGCTGGTGTCCCACATATTCTATACACTGTTTAACTTCTGTATGTGTTTGCTGTTGTCCCAGATATTCTATACACTGTTTAACTTCTGTATATGTTTGCTGCTGTTGTCCCAGATGTTCTATACACTGTTTAATTTCTGTATGTGTTTACTGTTGTCCCACATATTCTATAAACTGTTTAACTTCTGTATGTGTTTGCTGTTGTCCTACATATTCTGTACACTGTTTAACTTCTGTATATGTTTGCTGATGTTGTCCCACATATTGTATACACTGTTTAATTTCTGTATGTGTTTACTGTTGTCCCACATATTCTATACACTGTTTAACTTATGTATGTGTTTGCTGCTGTTGTCCCACTTATTCTATACACTGTTTAACTTCTGTATGTGTTTGCTGTTGTCCCACATATTCTGAACACTGTTTAACTTCTGTATGCGTTTGATGTTGTCCCTACATGTTCTAAACACTGTTTAACTTCTGTATATTTTTGCTGATGTTGTCCCACATATTCTATACACTGTTTAACTTCTGTATGTGTTTGCTGTTGTCCCACATGTTCTATAGACTTTTTAACTTCTGTATGTGTTTTCTGCTGGTGTCTCACATATTGTATACACTGTTTAATTTCTGTATGTGTTTGCTGTTGTCCGACGTATTCTATACAATGTTTAACATCTGTATGTGTTTGTTAATGTTGTCCCACATATTCTATACACTTTAACTTTTGTATGTGTTTGCTGTTGTCCCACATATTCTATACAATGTTTAACATCTGTATGTGCTTGCTGCTGTTTTCCCACATATTCTATACACTGTTTAACTTCTGTATGTGTTTGCTGTTGTCCCACATATTCTATACTCTGTTTAACTTCTGTGTGTGTTTGCTGTTGTCCCACATATTCTATACAATGTTTAACATCTGTATGTGTTTGTTGCTATTGTTCTACATATTCCATACACTCTTCTTCTTCTTTTTCTTCTTCTGCATTCATCCGGAGTTTTTTTCGGATGTGATTGTGTTGTGCCTGTTTACAGCATAGAGCTGTGTTCTTGCGCCGTTAGGCCGACACATCTGACTTCTGCAGTCATTTATTGACCGGGTTAACCTTCCCAGGCTATACAGTTTAACTTCTGTATGTGTTTGCAGTTGTCCCACATATTCTATACACTGTTTAACTTCTGTATGTGTTTGCTGCTGTTGTGCTACATGTTCTATGCACTGTTTAACTTACGTTATGTGTTTGCTGCTGTTGTCCCACATATTCTATACACTGTTTAACTTCTATATGTGTTTGCTGTTGTCCCACATATTCTATACACTGTTTAACTTCTGTATGTGTTTGCTGCTGTTGTCCCATGTATTCTATACACTGTTTAACTTCTGTATGTGTTTGCTGTTGTCCCACGTATTCTATACACTGTTTAACTTCTGTATGTGTTTGCTGTTGTCCCACGTATTCTATACACTGTTTAACTTCTGTATGTGTTTGCTGTTGTCCCACATATTCTATACACTGTTTAACTTCTGTATGTGTTTGCTGTTGTCCCACATATTCTATGCACTGTTTAACTTCTGTATGTGTTTGCTGCTGTTGTACCACATATTCTATACACTGTTTAACTTCTGTATGTGTTTGCTGCTGTTGTCCCATGTATTCTATACACTGTTTAACTTCTGTATGTGTTTGCTGTTGTCCCACGTATTCTATACACTGTTTAACTTCTGTATTGCAGTCCGTGTCTGGCTTCCTTTGAACGTTTGTTTTTGTTGTTCATTATGGATATAAGATATTCACTGTTTGTGGCATTCTCAATTTCTTCATCCCTTCGTTCGTATTAAATAGTGTATTGCATTATAGATGCAGAACATAGTCAGATTGCTAATCTTTTGGGAAAAGATAATTATCATCATCATCCACTTTTCCAAGCGTCGTTCTGAAGAAAAGTTGACGACCCAGCATCCGATGGGTGGATAGTGTTATTCCGTGTGACTGTACAATCTCTTTGATGTCGTTAATTTATTTTCTTCTCAGATGTGCTTTTGCTCTCGCAGCCAATCTTCTTTTATGTAGGGACAATGCTGGTAGGTGATGGTGTTAATTCTAACGAGATGGCCAAACCATTTGATCTTCTGTGTTTCAATATATGTGGCAGAAGGTGTTCATCCCACTGTCTATCTGATAACACTATTTCTCATTCGGTCTCGGGTAGTTAATTGATTCAGTGCCAAATATAAAAAGGAGGTTTTGACAAAAATGGTTGTCACAGTTCTATATTACATATACTGACAACAGTTACAGAAGACAGAAGGAGACAGAAAAGGTAGACACATTACAAATAGAAACACGAGTGTACAGAGTAACGAAGTTCACGACAGTGACGATGTGTTTGTGTGAACACGATTCATGTGAGTTTCCGTGCTCATGACCCGTGGAACAAGCGGGAACGGAAGAAAGTGTGAGAAGGAAGTCAGACTCTAGATGGGGACAGAAAAGGAGTGAGACATTAGCCTGAGATAGATAATTGGGGATAGAGATGGAGTTAGGGACAGAATTGAGAGCGATAATTAAATGTTAATTAGCGACTAGGGACGTGGTTAATAATGTCATGTTAAAATAGTGTTAGGTTAGGAGATAGTGAGTTAACAAATTGTGATTCAGATAAAATGACGACTAAGTCGATGTAATTGCGGTGCGAAAGCTGATAGAGTGGAAGGTAAATGTTTTAGTGTTCAGATGACTATGCTTAAATTTGGGAGAGGGGTTTCTGTGGGAGTAATATTTTATTATAAATAAATTTAGGATTGTTTTATCGAATGATATTGGAGTTTATTGGCTGAGTAATTCTGCATTTGTCCGAGCGTGTGGGGCTCGTAGTGTTACTATAGTGCTTGGGGCTAACCCGCAGGTTCATGACAATGGTGCATAATTAAATGACAAAGTATTATAATGTAAATTTCTGAAACAAATAACACGATGACCTAAGTACGGCGATATATAGTCCTTTTTATCAAAATGGGAGGTCACATGTGACGATATATAATCCTTTGGCACTGAATCAGTTAAGTTGGCAGCTCTTGGGGAACAGATAAGTAATTTAAAAACACATAAACAATCTTTGTCTACTTCTTTAGCTGTATTGGATATATATGATGATATCCTAATGTTTTAGAGACAACTTCAGCTCACGAATAGGGGATGTGGTCAATATGTTGTCGGCCGCTATAACTTTTCAGAATGTTTCTGGTGTACTCTTCAGATTATGTTGACAGGTGATGATCAATTTTACACATTCAAATCAATGGGGTTTCGAACACATGACCACCGAGGTGGTAGGTCCGCGAGCTAGCCACTGCCGGCCTGGACTTCCCGATTGTGGAATGACAGAACTTACGAACGAACTTTATTTTCAAAGGGTCACAAATTGGGCACGCAGGCCCATCTCACATTCAAAATATGCTGCATCACGATTACGTACATGTGTCATTCAGTGACATGAACAAACACTCTTTGCATCTTGCTATATGTGTTTGACATTTATGTCTCGCTTAGATATAAGATAAATAAACTTTGTTTGTCCAACCTTGGATGATAGAGGCGTGTAGACATTTACAAATAGGCAATCTTCTTGTCCGATAGCCTTGCCGTCTTCATGCTGTACACAAACTGAACCAAATTCTGTGGCATCATGAATTCCCTGTTGAAATACAAGCAATCTTATAGAGAAACATGAAGTGCTCTAAAGTTATCAAAAATAAAGCTATCGGTATGGCTTTTAAAATGTCCTTCACAAGATGTTACAGTCCACCCCTGTCTTTTTTGGCAGTTTTGTAATTTATTAGGCAATGTTAGTTCAGTGTTTAGCCATTACTTTCTGACCGGTCGATGTCTAAAACCACCGTAATCAACGCAAAGCAGTTTGCATCCTTATGTCCCGCGGCTGATTTTGAACACACCACTCAGAATGTCGAGGAATTTATAAAACTGTGCATTGCACTGTACCTGAAGCCAGAGACTCCAGCTACCAGTACCATATTGGTACAAATATTGATGTGGCCAGGTTTTTGTGAGGGGTCAACTTGGAGAACTTTGGTACGACTAGTAAGATCGAAGGGAAGAGACCAATGGGAAGACCGAGAAGTAAAATACCTGGATGGCTTGGCCACGTGGCATGGTCGAGACAGGAACATGGAGCTGATCCACGACTCTGGTGATCGAGTGAGGATGGCAGAACATGACCGCCCACGCTTATCAACATGAATGGATGGAGGGGTCAAATGATAGCAGATGAACTTGCGATACCGGGAGTCGGCGTGGTGAGTGGATAAGAGCGATTGCTCTTAAACTGCTGGTGTGCTGATACCGAAGTAGCTGGTTTAACCCCTACCCCGATCAGTTGGATTGTCCATGTTGACTTCTCGACCTTGATTTGGGGACGTAAATTACTAGTACCTCTGAAGTTGGAGTGGGTTCGCCTGATAGCAAGGGATTCTGGTATTAGGAACGCAAATTTGTATGCAAACATCAGTCAAGTGCACTAGAAGTAATGGTTGGATGAAGAATGACTTGCGCGGTGAATTGGATTAAAGTTAGGAACAGTTGAGCAATTTGTCAACCACTCTCTCTCACCTGAGTCCATCTGATTCCAAGACAAGTCAAGGTGTCTGGAGACGAATACAGGTGCAGTAGATGACCAGAGCATTCCACGTGCCTTGCCGTGCTCATTACGTTCCACAACGCTTTGCAGGTAAACACCATCTTGCCCATTGAATCATCAATGATCCCTTCCATGCAGTCTGCCGAATACTGTCTTCACAAGATGTTGTCCAAATCTGTCGGCAAGTATAATGTCGGCCAAGTATAACTGATGCATTGCATGCCACACCGTTTGCAGATTCCGGCTTAAATAGCATTGTGGTTCATGCAGGACCTTCGAAGCTTGAAGCACACTGAGATCTAAAACATAACATGGTACCTGAATGAGAATCACAAGATTAACGTTATCTACTCTTGACTCGTTTTTTTTTTCAATTAGAGTTTCTTTCTCAGTATGGCCTCAGTGTTTTCTTCCCCCCTTAATATCTGATCCTCATATCCCTCACTCGTCTGCCATTACGGTTTTCTTTGTGTATAGTACACCCACTCACTCACTCCCACCTTCTCTGCACAAGTCAAGGTGTCTGGAGACGAATACAGGTGCAATAGATGACCAGAGTGTTCCACATGCCTTGCCGTGCTCATTACGCTCCACAACGCTTTGCAGGTAAACGCCATCTTGCCCATTGAATCATCAATGATTCTTTCCACTCAGTCTGCCATATACTGTCTTCACAAGATGTTGTCTAAATCTGTCGGCCAAGTATAACCAATGCATTACATGCCACACCGTTTGCAGATGCTGACTGCAAAACTAGCGGAGGAGCCAGACTGGGTTTTTATTTGTTGTTGACGTTGAACTCAAGCGTAGTCCACACTGGGCTAATTTTTTCGTGCGGACTAGCTTTCCCTATTACCAGTATTACCAGTGTCCCTCACCATTAGGCAAATCCACTCCGAATTATGAGGTATTTGTAATTCACGTCGCCAAGTCCAGGCCACGTTATGAGAAGAAACAAATGGAACATGCTGTGACAACCGGAAAGATTTATGGAAAGAAAGATAGAGGAATACAGCATGAGAAGATTCTGAACAGTCTTGTGTTATGGCACGGAAGGGAATCAACACATGAATTAATCCAAGACATTTGAGATCGTAATTTGTGAAGAGGTTTGATCGCCCTCGCCAGCCGGCAAGGCACTGGATGATGAGTCAACATTTTTGTGCAACCAACCGGCGTGGGATTTGTACCAACTACCTCGCAATCAGCACACCGGAAGTTTAAGTTGTAAATGTATAAATGCTGTAAAGCAGATGAACGGATATGGCTTGTTTTGCACCTCTGGCTGGGGTACTGTGCACCATACAGAGGATGGGGGACAGAATCCTTGAGGGTCATGTGTTGTTTTTTTTCCGCATATCCTATTACAGGACATCGCTGTCAACACTAGCATTTTACCGCTGCTGTTGAGTTCTTAGAAAGATTACGCTCAGTAGTTTGCCACTGCTTTCTGATCGGCTGGCTCACATATCCCGTATGTAACGGGCTTGGCAAGAACCGCTACCAATTCTCGCGCAGCTGCGTTTTCTCCCATGTGTATTGCCATGACTCAATATAATAGTCGTGGCATAGTTCGAAAGTGAAGCTAAAGGCACGCAGCGAGAGCGCTAAACTCAACTCAGTTGTGAGTGCTAATCACGCAGCGTGAAACATGCCAGAGATGATTGAGAAGGGACAAGCGTGTCCTCCAAGCGAGAGTGTTCGAGTTGCACACGCCATGTTTTGAGAAGGCAGTAGCTATGAAGGGTGCCACGTTTAGTTGTGGATATTTCAGAAGTGTATATGATATTGTTGTATAACTGTGATCACATGTATGATGATGTGAACTTATTGTGTGCGCAACAGTGAAATTATTGAAATGAACTACATGGTCTTCTGTTGTGATTGAAATTTGTAGATGTGTCATGGTGTAACTGATAGTATAGTTCTGTGACTTAACCCTCAAAGATCAATGCCTAATACATTCAACGACCAATTGTAAACAAAGCTGGACAATGTGAGGAGGCATGTTTTAATACAGCCTGATAGATAAAGTCAAAGCAGAATAACTTATCAAGAAGAAAATGAACCAAAAGAGTAATATAATTTAGTTTAGTCGACAGATCAACATCACAACACACAGGGTAACCCATAAGTGCTCCAATCTACTCCTAACTCAGGCCTGAGTCCGAAGAATCTCAGCTCAGTACACGAATTCCGTAGCACTGGCGAGGATCCTAAAATACTTGGGTAGATTTTTAACTCGAAATTTTGCCCGGGCAGCACCATTAGGCTACTCTTTTAAATTTCCAACTGCCAAGGGATTATTTACGTGCACAACAATGCACACGGGTTTCCGATCTCACTACCCAGAGACCAGGGGAAATTTTATTACTAGAAGTCCACGTGAAAAAATCCCGGCCCCCAACCAGGGCTTGAACCCTGGACCTCCAGCACTCAAGACGACGGACACCATGCCTTGAGACCACACAGCAAACCCCCCTCCCTCCCCCCAGATAAAGTAATATAAACCACAGCAGAAATCTTTAAAATACAACCTAACCCCAACAGCGTCATGTCATGTATCACATGGAAAAACATAAATCCTCATGGCGTGGAAAGAATAACCTTAGGACTTGGTGAACTCTCAGTGCTCTGAGGAGAGGCCAGAAGGATACGAAGGCAGAATGCATCTGGTATCTGTAGTATTGGGATTCTTTGCTGGTTGTTGAAGATATGGACTCAGCGCGGGTGGGTTTGCCTCGAGTGTTGTGATGTTGGTTCTTGACTAAACTCAACTCAACTCAACCCATGGGGGGTCAAATACATAACCACCGGGAGGGTAGGCAGGCAGGCAAGCGAGATAAGTCAACATACCTCAAAGACAGCTTAGTTCAATAACTTACCTCAATCACCGGGTGTCTGACTGGCAAGGCAAATCTTCTGTCTCCCGTTGGTGGCAAGGCATAGGGGATTCCCCGGTAAGACGCGTACTCATAGCCGCTGTGTGAGGTCAAGATTTTCCCGCGGAATGTCCCAGCTGGGGTTTGCACTTCCGGGTCATTTGTCTGGGCACATATACAACACAGTGACAGAGCCACCAGTGTTGAGGTGAGGAGATGATGTAGCTGCATAGTTTAGATCTGGTTAAATCACACACAACTGTCGCTTCTTGTTTATAGCAGGGTTGTGTAAATTCTGGTAATAGATTATGTTCTGTTAGTACACAAAGGGCTAAAAAATAAATTAAAATAAGCAGATATCAGGTAGACACACACATCATTCTTTGGTCATGTCATGATAAGAGGGGCACTCAAAAACACCATGACAACTGGAAAGCTCAGTGGGGAAAAAAGGCATAGGCAGACCAAATTATGTTGGATGGACTGAGGCGGTGGCATGGAAGAATATCATCAGCAGAGTTGATCCAGAACATCAGGACCGAGAGCTTTGGAGAGACATGACCGTCTACGTCTGTAGGCAAGGCACATGCTGATCATGATGATGATCAGGCACACAACATGTTTTAGGAATAAGACTTTCCTGGCCTTGGGCTTCCATTGGCATTTTCAAAAGAGAAGAAAAGTTATAGTCATCATCATGTGCCAAGCCGTTACGCAAATGTGGTCCTGGTTCACCATCTCATAGGATCACCAGATTCGTGGAATCAGCTCAGTGTTGTTGTCTTGCTTATTCCATGTGGTCAAGCCGTCCAGATATTTTTATCCCTGCCTTTCCTTACTTGCTTTCCCATTATTCTTGCCAGTTGTCACTAACGTTTTTCAGTTTGTCTCCTTATAAAATGCCCCAAGACAACATTGACTATCTACGTCTAATTTCTCTAATCAATTTACAGTTTTCATGTGTTTCTTGTAGGACTTACTCATTGTTTTATTTTTCTCTGTCTGTCCGTGGTATCCTTTGCATTTTCCTCGGAAAACAGATTATCACTGTTTATTTCTCAGCCGCTCTGCTCATTGCCCATGTTTCACTTCTATATAACAGTATAGGTTCTATATAGCACTTAAACAATCTTTTTCTTTTTGCTCTTTATTGTTCAGTATGTTTTCCATTTTATGAAAAAGTGTTCTTCTTCTTCAGCGTTCTGAGCCATTGAGGTTCTTTGCTGCAGATACAGTCCGCCTCCATTCATCTCTCTGGTTGACCTTCTCTTGCCAGTCGTTGATTCCAAGTGCTTGTAGGTCTGTATATATATTATCTCTCCACCGTCTTCTTGGTCTACCTCGGGGTCTACGGTCATTTATTTCCTGAGTGTAAGCGAGTTTTGTTTCCCTATTATCTTCCATTCTTTCTATATGCCCCAGCCATTGTAGTCTATTAGCCTTCATGATACCAGTGATTAGCGGGGACTTGAACAGATCATAAATGTCTTTGTTACTTCTTCTTTTCCACTCTCCACTTTGTGTATCCCTAATTGGATGGAAAAAGTTACCTTGATAAAAAGTAAAAGGTCACAATTAATTTCTTGTGGCGTTGGTAATAATGTCTGTCCACAGCACTGTTGTCTCGTGTGCTGCTAATCATTTTTGATGCTAACGTTCCTTTATGCCATGATGTCGAACTGTCCTGCATCTTCCCTATTAGTCTCCCCCTGCCCATCCTCCCCTCCAACTTTCCTGTTGTGAGGACATACTGCAGCTTTCCTCTTCTCATGTGGACTGTCTTCTTCTGATGCCAGAAACCAGTTCTCATTCCGAGTTAATTTCTTTCAAGATACCTCCACTGCTCTTTCCGTGATATTCTCATCCTTCTTCTATAAAACCACATCTGCGTAGCTTCCACATATTTCTTCAGATGTCTGTCTGTTAATTGTCTATGATTCGCTTCTGTACATCATGATTGGCTCAGTATAACTCTAAAGAACTCCTTTTTTTCCATACCTAGATTGACAAAGATAACTTGTAGACAATATCTTCATCTTGTGAAATGCTGCCATTGCTAGGCTATTCTACATGTAACTTCATTAATACATATTCTGCCAGTTCTCTGGCTAAGAGGCAGTGAACACGTTTCACAATGTCCCGACTCATCCTGTCCATGGTTGGTTAAATGGTGCAGACAATATGGAAGCAGACCGTCCTGCGTTGATTTCGAAGTTATGGGAGTTGGTTGTTCAGAAAGCAATGTCAAACTAATATACGTAAAAATGTCCTAGTAAATCACAAACCATCAAATATGTTGTGGTTGATTGTGACGTCCTGTAAAGTTCATGCAACTAATGGTTGTAATACATCTTCCTTCTGCTGTTATGAAAGTAGCCAAACACTGAAATACAATATTACACAAGTTCAGGCTCTAAGTCCCCGGACACTATACTCACTAGGGAAGATCTGCTAGCACGACAAGTAAATCTGCTAACCAACTGACTGGGCCTGGGCTATGACAAGTGGAAATAGTCCATGTACCACACGCACAGTGGCAGACAGTTCCCAGGACAACGTAACTTCTGAAGAGCGATCCTAAGGTTATATTACCCTGTCGCATATTGTCTGCGTGTGCTAACAGACACATCGATATACACAGTGACATGTACTTAGTTCTGGCGGTATTGCTTCCTAATTCGAAGTAAGTGGGTGTAGAATCCGGGCCAAAAAACTAACTTTGCCCAGAATCATGCCTGTCAATGTTAGGGACATGTCGTAGGTTAAAGGTTACATTTGTTTACTGGGGGTTACGTTACAGATGTTTACTACAGCGGTTTGTGAAATGTTATCATCATCGCCGCTACTCTTCAATCTGGCTCTAGAGAAAGTTGTAAGGAGGGTAAAGGAGGAATGTGATTTTGGAGGAACATCCAAGCTGCTTGGTTATGCAGATGATATAGATATTACAGGGGAAAATGAACAAAAGACATTGGAAATATTGACTCACTTAAAGGAAAAAGCCCAACAGATGGGGTTGGTTATCAACCAAGATAAGACAGAATATATGGTAATTTCAAGAGAAGGAATGGCTAAAAAGTCTGGCCACATACAGATAGATAATATGACCATTAAAAGAACGGAAACATACAAATACCTGGGTACAATCTTCAACTGCTCCAACATCATAAGGGAAGAAATACAAACTAGAATCAATTCTGGAAATAAGATATACTATGCACTACAATATCTACTAAAGTCAAAGGCGCTATCTCGTAACACCAAGATCACAATATACAAAACATTGATCAGACCAGTTGTGCTGTATGGCTCTGAAACCTGGAGTACAACGAAAGGAGACGAAGCCTTTCTACAAACCTTTGAGAACAAAGTTTTAAGACGCATCTTTGGACCCATTAGGGATACAAAAAGTGGAGAGTGGAAAAGAAGAAGTAATAAAGACATTTATGATCTGTTTAAGTCCCCGCTAATCATTGGTATCATGAAGGCTAATAGACTACAATGGCTGGGGCATATAGAAAGAATGGAAGATAATAGGGAAACAAAACTCGCTTACACTCAGGAAATAAATGACCGTAGACCCCGAGGTAGACCAAGAAGACGGTGGAGAGATAATATATATACAGACCTACAAGCACTTGGAATCAACGACTGGCAAGAGAAGGTCAACCAGAGAGACGAATGGAGACGGATTGTATCTGCAGCAAAGAACCTCAATGGCTCGGAACGCTGAAGAAGAAGAAGATCATCATCATCATCTTGGAAGACGCCCAGTTGAAAAGTTTAGAGCAGCTGCTCTTAAACTTCCGGTGCCCTGATAGACAGGTGGGCAGTGGGTGGGGGGGGGGGGGGGGGGGGGGGGGAAGCTGGGTTGTACATCACTCAGTTGGTCTTCAACGTTGGCTTCTCATCCTTGACGTGGGGACGCAAATTACAAGAACTAAAAAAGTCAGGGTGGGTTCGCCATTGGCGAGGGACACTGAATAATGAATGCTGGTCCACACGCAAAAATGCGTCCAGTGTTGACTACGCTTGAATAGATCAAACAAACAAAAAAATCATTTACTTGTTCGTCTTCATCATCATCATCATCACCACCATCATCATTGTCATCATCACCATACGCCGTCAAGTATCAATCTCTTCTACTTTTCTTGCACCTTACATCTCCGAGAAGAGCATCGGCTGGCAACCAGCCCATGCCAAGTTCTTTATAGACTTCCTCATGATTGGTTGGGTTTTGCGGTTAATGTTACTTAACCGGATGAGGTAGCCAGTCTCCCACTAACCCTTCTTAGTCGTCTCTTATGACATGCGGGGCAAGTTGCATGTCCTTTACAGAACTTCGCAATCAAGCCCAGCATTTTTGGCTGTTTTTGATTTCTGAGGAAACTGCAGAGAATACAATGAACACGGAATAACCAATGAGCAAGTCTTAGTTTATTAGTTAGTCACAGTTCCAACTTCACGGCAACAGGTCGTCCCCTTTATGCTCCGTTCCTGAGCCAGTGAATATCACACAAAATGTTCCTCACTTCCCAGTGTGAAAAATTGAAAAGACAGGAGTTTCTGCAAGCCAAAAGCTCACACAGGTACACTGTGCATAATGCCGTCGCCAGAATGTCAACACAAAAGTTCTCCATGAAAAATACAGTTCATCGTAGATGGAGTCGGCAGTCACCAGAAAGAGTTCATTGACCCGGGTTTTATCCCATATAGCTAGGTCTCTTTCCATAGAGCGACCCACCAAACGCACCGCACAAAGCACAAACTCCGCAGCTCCAGCGATGACCCACAGGAGTATCCGAGAAAAATGCACTTGTGAACCGAAAAAGCAAAGCAGTCAATTCAGCAACAGCTGGCCGTCATCGTCATCGTTCAGAACATGCAGTTCACGCTACAAATAACTGCGGACTGCATTCCACATGAAATTCACAGCTCAGTGTCGTGCCAAAAACTCGCCCAGTAGCAGGGCGATGGAACCATGCACTACGAGTCCAATATGAGGAAAACGTGAATGCAAATCGTAGCCACAAGCATAAACATTCAAGAGGCCTTAACAGTTTAAATGCCTACCCGACATGTTGGGGACCAGAAGTCATGAGCAAGTATTACAAGAGGCTAATGAAAACTGCAAACTGATTAGAGAAATCAGACGTAGACAGTCAATTTATTTTTTGGGCACGTTATGAGAAGAAATAAACTAGAGAACTTAGTGACAAGTAGCAAGATTAAGGTGAAAGGGAAAAGAACAAGGGGAAGGCAAAACAGTAAATATCTGGATGGCTCTTATACATGGCATTATCGAGACAAGAACACACAGCTGATTCACGACTATTGTTATCGTGTAAGATGGCGAAACATGACATCCCATGCTTACCAGCATTACTTTAATCGCTTACTTTGCCATTGCTAGGGTAGGTTACAGTGTTACTTGTCTTTGCTTTTCCTATGGGTCTCAGAAAGGGACATTCCGGAAAGTAATGTTTATCTTGTATTTTATTAGTTCCACATTATTACATTTATCAGCCTTCTTCTTCTCTTTCTCATCCTCCTCCTTCCTCTTCTTCTTCTTCTTCTTCTTCTTCTCATAGCCACAAGCATAAACACTCCAAAAGCGTTAACAGCTCAACGGGAAAAAGGAAAAATATAAAAAGTGGTTGAAGAGCAAACAGGAATGTGATTACATAGAATATAGAATAGCGAGAAGACATGTGAGTAGAATAGTAAAGAGGGAAAAACAAAAAGACTGGGAAGAGTATGGAGAAACCCTAAATAAAAACTACAAGGAGGCAACTAGAAACTTCTACAAAAAGATAAGTGCAATGCGAACCAGAGGAGAACCCTTTGACCCAACTGAAATAATTAACAGCAAATATGGAGAACCAATAAGTGAACAAAAACAAATCCTAATAAGATGGAAGCAGTATTTCGAACAACTTCTCAACATCCCATCAGATGTCACAGGAATTCAAGAGACCTACACAGATGTCACCGAAGAACTAGAACCAGACATACTAAAAGAAGAAATTATAGAAGCCATCAGATTAGCCCCATTGAACAAATCACCAGGACAGGATGAAATACCAAATGAACTAATTAAAGCAGCAAGAGAAGTAGGAACAGCTTGGCTACACAGACTATTCAACCAAGTTTGGGTAGAACAATAGACACCACGAGACTGGGGAAACGCCATAATTATCCCAATTTGGAAAAACAAAGGCAGCAAAAGAGACTGAACACAATACAGAGGCACTGTTGAGTCATACTGGGAAAATATTTTGATAAATTCTTGAAAAAATATTACGAACTACTTTAGAACCCCAGCTAAGCGAAACACAACTTGGATTTAGGAAAAACAAAGGATGCACAGATGCCATTTTTGCTCTTCGACAACTTATAGAAAAATCAATCGAATTCAATGAAACACTCTACTTAGCCTTTGTCGACCAAGAAAAGGCATTTGATAGAGTAGATAGAAACAAGCTGTGGGAAATCCTTAAACAATATGGAGTGAGCACACATCTAATAAACCTATGTAGAAGCTTTATAACAACAGTGAATGCATAGTGAGAGCAACTGGAGGATACTCAGAACCCTTCACCATAAGATCTGGAGTACGACAAGGTTGTGTCCTGTCCCCTCTCTTGTTCATAACATATATAGACAACATATGTAAAGAAAGCCAGCCAAACAGAGACAGCAAGAATACCGCATGACGAGAACACAGAAGAAGAAGCCATCTGCAAATCTAACCATTAGAGAACTCCTGTTTGCGGATGACCAAGCACTAATAGCAAAATCAGAAGCTGAATTACAAGACCACATGAATAGTCTAAACGAAATGTGTAGGGAACATAACATGAAAATTAGCACAAGCAAAACAGAGGTAATGACTATAACTAAAGAAGAACAAACAACAACAATTCACCTAAACGAACATCCCCTGAAACAAGTAAAGAGTTTCAAGTACCTAGGAAGTATAATATCATAAAATGGCAGATCAGAAGATGAGATCAAAAATAGGTGCAATAAGGCAAAACAACTCATTGGACAAATGGCACCAATACTAAAGAACAAACATGTATCAATAACTACTAAGAAAGCACTTTACAACACAATCTTCCTACCAACCCTATGCTACCAATGCCAAACCTGGACAATGACAGAGAAAGAGAAAAGAAAAATCACAACAACAGAAATGAGATTCCTGAGAAGAATACTCAAGGAAGTGTCTATACCGCGATAGCTCGGAATAGACAGAGCAGTTTATACCGCGATAGCTCGGAATAGACAGAGTAGTTTATTCCGAGCTGGCTCGGACGGAAACCCCGGTTGGCGATAATTTCCTTAAAGGAAGTGTCTATACCGCGATAGCTCGGAATAGACAGAGCAGTTTATACCGCGATAGCTCGGAATAGACAGAGTAGTTTATTCCGAGCTGGCTCGGACGGAAACCCCGGTTGGCGATAATTTCCTTCCTTCTTCCTGCGAGAGCGCACTTTCCTGTCCTGCTTTCTGCGAACGATACTGAGCGCGCGGTACTTTAAAAAAATGGCGTTAGAAAAAGGAGCCTTATTTGGAAGTTAAATTTTGTCTGAACCATCTTCCTCTGCGTCTTCTGATAGTGTTGGTGCTGATTTCTCAATTCCGGCTTCTTCCTCTGCTGTATCATCCTGTGGATTTTCTAACGTTAAACTGTCCCTGGTAAAAACAAAAGGTAGACCGAGACAGGTACAAGCTTTTACCAGGAGGTACAAAAAAAGAAAAACGTGTCCACAGGATTTTCATTCCAGATCATATGAGGTGAAGAAGCAGATGCTTCTATCTGGCTGTCTGCTCCAGAAAAGAATGTACTTTTCAGCTGTAATTCTTGCGCTGTTAGGGACAATGGGAGTATAAAGATGATTGAGTGTGACGGCTGTTTGGAATGGTATCACTATGATTGTGTTGGTGTGCGTACTGCTGCTAAACCTAATAAATGGTTTTATTCTGATTGCTGGAGGTAGATAATAACTGTATATATGATACCCTTTAATGTTAGTAAAATATGTAAAAGTTTTTAAAATGTATAATGTTATATTTTGTGGTATATTTGTTTTGTCAGATTATGTTTATATATATATAACTATAAATATAGCAGCTAACTGTCATAGTTTGTTAGTGTACAAAGAACAGCAAAGAGGTGTAGCTGCTTCATAAGAGATGTTCTTGATGAGAGATGAATGAAAGAATGTATGAGAGGAAATGGAGAAGAAGGCAGATTGATAGATATATTGATCGATAGATCCCTGCCAGGGGCTGGGCGAAGCCGGGCCGTGTCAGCTAGTTAAATCATAAATGATGTAGTGTTTTGTACTGATTGCTGGAGGTAGATAATAACTGGTGCAGCTGATATAGTGAAGGCAAATATTACCTGGAAGAAGTTCCACGAAACAGAATAGGTAACACTCGCATACCTAGTTTCAGACTTAACCTACCCCAAGGGAAGATGGATAGTCACTACAAATGGAACTGGTCTATCAGTGATGTAAATAACTGAAAGGTCGAAGCATCAAGGTCATAGATAGTTATAATGTAATATGTATATGCCCTTTGTTGTAAAGTGGATTGTTATTTTATGACATGTACATGTATAACCAATATCATCATTTATGTATAATAAATTTCGAAAATAAGGGTATTTTCTTTTTGAGAGTTTTCTTGTTGTAGTAAAATTGTTTTAATTAACAACGCTTTATTAATTATTTTGTTGGTAGCGGAGAGGTATCTCCTGTGTGTGTTGTCATGTGATATTTCAAAATGCCAATCTGTCTGAATGCAGCTCCACAATCACTGCACTTAAAAAGTATCTCACCGGTGTTCACACCCGTTGTTGCTTCTTCATTAATGTCCACAGTCATTGCTGCTTCTATATTATTGTTGACTACCATTGCTTATTCTATGTTGCTGCTCTCAGCAATTGCTGATTCAATGTTACTGCTTACAGACATTGCTGATTCTATGTTAATGTTAACAACCATGCTGCAACAATCTGCCTTGTCCAACATTGTGCTGGATCCCTGACTGTGGTCCTCTCACAATTAATCTGACAGCTCTTATTTGAATGTCTGTTCTTGTGTGTATGGATGTGAAACTTGGACAATGAGCAGTCAAGCTGAAACACATCTGATGGCTGCAGAAATGTGGTTTCTGAGGAAAATGTAAAGAATACCATGGACAGACAGAAAAACCAATGACCAAGTACTAAAAGAGACAAATGAACATCAGTCATTAGACGTAGACAGTCAAAAATCGAAGGGAACAGACCAAGAGGAAAATACCTGGATGGCTTGGCCACATGGCATGGACGAGACAGGAACACTGAGCTGATCCACGACATTGGTGATCGAATGAAATGGCGAGTCATGACCGCCCCACGCTTTCCGGCATGGCACATGATTGAGTGATTGTGTGTTGGGATTGATATGTGTTGTGTTTAAAGTTAGTGTTAGTTAGTTAAATAGCTATCTTCACAGATGCATAGTCAGCTGTCTCAATACTGATGAGCAAAAACAGCACAGAACTAGCAGACCTAAGAGCACTCTATGGACTGCCAAAATATTATTTAAAACTGTCTGACTCGGCCCGGCTCCTGGTGTGGAGCATCTCATTGAATTCATATAAGTAGTCATATAAGATCCAGTTCCCGACTGTGAGGTATGCCTTCGCTTGCATCACCTTGTGCCTACCAGCAACAGTAGGCAGATGTAGGATGTAACGCATACACACTTTGGTCATTGGTTTTTCTGTCTGTCTATTTGGAACATTCATGCACAAATAATCTCATATCCCAGAATGGCCCGCATAGCTTCATTCTGTATGCGCTCTAATTTCACCAGCTGACAAGAATATCATCTGCAAATGTTATAATCCTTCCAACCCCTGGTGCTTCTAGGTATGCAATCTTGCTCGTATACACATTAAAGAGCACCGGTGAGATTGCAGATCCCTGTGGCAGTCCCGGGGTTAAAATATGTGACTCTGAGGTCCATGCGCCCAGACGGAGAGCAACCTGACGAGAATGCAGGACTGCTGCTATCCAGTTCACCAACCAGGGATTGACCCCCTTCTCCATAAGTGCGGTCATCAAAATATCATAGCGAACTCTATTGTACGCATCCTCGAGATCAAGCGCTGCCGCCATCGTTTCCTGTCTACTCTGGAAGCCATCATAAACGTCAAAGTTACCAGAAAGTCACCAGAAAGACCTCCTTGACCCGGGTTTTCTCACATGGCTTGGTCTATAGCCCTGACTGTACTGGGCTTAGGTGCCAGTACAGAGCGGGGCAGGTGGTTGCTTCTATAATCCCCAAGGACACCGAGTGTCGCGTTTTCAATGAAAAATGGGGAGTAAAGTACTTCTTTGTGGAAACAAAGAACCAGAAAACCAGTTGTGTAATATGCAGCGAAAAGTATTGCTGTTTTGAAAAAGTACAATCTTCTGCGACACTAAGAAACAAAACATCTATAAGTTTTCTGGAAAGGTACGTTCTTCTTCTTCTTCTTCTTCTTCTTCTTCTTCTTTCGTTCGTATGCTGGAAGCAGCAAATGACTTGTGTCCTGAGAAAACCGATTTGTTTGGAACTACCAGCCTTTCGACATGCTCAGTTGTGCGAAGAATAGAACAACTTGGAGAGAACACAGTGCTACAGATACGCCAGCAAACTAGGAACTTGTATTCTCTGACGCTGGATGAGTCCACTGATCTCTCGAGTGTGCCACAACTTCTCGTGTTCATTCGTTGCATCAATTTAGACTTTCAGATAACGGAAGAGTTGGCATCCGTTTGCAGCTTGCATGGATCAATAACTAGAGGACAACTGATGTTGAGTTTCCGAAACTGAAGAAATTTGCCGCTTGTATGTCACCAGTGTTTGGAACAACTTATGTCTGTGAGCAAGCATTTTTTTTAAAATGAAGTATGTTCTTCTTCTTCTTTCGTTCGCTTGAAATATGTCTATATCTGCAATGTCGTCTCTTGCATGAATTGAACTGTTTTTTTCAGTTCACACAGTGGTCCATAGAGTTTATCTTCCACTGTCGTCTCTCTAGGCCAGAAGGTTTGCCTAGATATGGTATATTTTGGGCAGTCTTGGAGTATGTGCTCTGCTGTCTGCGACGCCAATCCACATGTGCACATGGCTGTTTCACCAATCTTGAATTTTGTATACATGTGGTTGCGTAATCTATTGTGTCCTGTTCTGAGGCGCAGAATAATGACTTGTTCTGGTCTGTCCATAACGTGGTAGTCATCTTGAGCAGGTTTTGGTGGCTTTCTGACTGATTTGATCATTCTTTTCTTTTGGTGGTATGTAACGGGCACATCAGGCTGTTCTTCTTTGGCTCCTTCCTTAGCCAATTGATCAGCTCTGTCGTTTCCGGGTACTCCACAGTGGGATGGTATCCACTGTATGGTGACTTTATGCTGACTGCTAAGTTCAGAAAGTAGTGTCCTTAGTACTGGCAATTTCCCAGACAGGAGCGCCTCGAGTACTGATTTTGCATCTGTTAGTAGCACCACAGGTTGTGTACCATTGCTGTTATTTAGTAATTTCTCTGTTGCTATCTTGATTGCCTCAATTTCGGCATCATAGTTATGGCAGTACTTTCCTGTCGGTACTCTGGCTGTGTCCCTAGTATTATTTGGGTATTCTATGTACACTCCCGCTCCTCCATTTCGAACAGCATTTTGTGCTGACCCATCTGTGTAGACTCGGATCCAGAGATCCTGTGGGTATTCTTCATCAAGGAAGCTGAGAGTAGCTGTTCTGCGCTGCACACTGTTCTGTTCTTCCTTGTCAAATATTCCTCTCACTTTTGTCTGGATTTGTAACGATAGTCTATGCTCATCTTTCCATGGAGTTCGCTCTGGAATAGTTGTTAGAGGGATACCAACTGTGGGCAGATCAGTGGTTTCTCTGCAGAGTCGTTTGGCCTGGTGGATAAAACTACTTCTTTTCAACCGCCCCATAGCTAGGTTTTCAAATCTGTTCTTCAAAGGGTGGCCTGGCAAGCTGAGGAACTTTTCTGCTTGTATTAGCGTTTTCGTATCTCTGCGCTCACTCAGTGCCTGTGTCCTCCCCATCTTCTCCATTTCCACTATAGGGGTTGATCTCATCCCTCCTGTGGTGACTCTAAGTGCTTGATTTTGCACCTTGTCCAGCTCTTGTAGTGTGGTTTTTGATGCTGAACACCACGCAGTTGACCCATATTCCAGGTGTGGTTGTATGCTCTGTTGGTAAACTTTGCTAAGTATTTTCGTACTGGCTCCCCATGTGGTTCCACTTAGCTTTCTCAGGATGGCTATTTTCCTTCTGGCTTTTGCTACTGCTTTGTTGATGTGCTTTCTCCATGTCAGCTTGCCATCAAATGTTACTCCAAGGTATGTTGGTTCTTTATCTTCTCTTAGGGGCGTTCCATTATCTGGATGATCCCTGCCTTTTGTTTTGGAGAGAGGGTAAATAGGGTGGTGCTGCACTTGTCAGTGTTTATGCTGACACACCATCTATTTGCCCATGCAGCAAATGTATCTACAGCTCTTTGTAGCAATCTGGTGGCCACTGATGCATATTCATTTGTGCTCCACAGAACCAGGTCATCGGCGTACATTGCCGCTTTAATTCCATGCGGTAGGTGAGCAACAAGATCATTGATGAAGATTAGAAAAAGTGTCGGGGACAAGACTCCGCCCTGGGAGACACCGTGACGCAGTAGTACTTTCTTGCTCTTGAGTCCGTCTATCTGTACTCGGGCTCTTCTGTTGTGCAAGTATGCTTTCACCCATTTGTACATTCTTCCATTGACTTTGCAGTTTCTCAGTTTCTTCATCAGACCTTCTTTCCAGACTTTGTCAAAGGCTTTCTTCAGATCTATCCATGCCGCAAGCACCAGCTTCTTCTCTTGGAATGCATCCTCAATTTCTTGAGAGAGGTAGGTTGTCTGATCTTCCGTAGAGTAGCACTGCCTAAAGCCAGCCTGCTGTGGCACAAGGATGTTTTTACTTTCAATGTACCACTGCAGTCTGTGATTGATGATGCGCTCCAGTGTTTTGCAGAGACAGCTGGTGAGGCTAATTGGTCTGTAGCTAGAGGCAATGGAACCATCTTTCCCTGATTTTAGGAGGGGTATCATGATTGCTTCTCTCCAGGCTTGTGGAACACTGCCTAAGGTCCAGCTGTTATTGAAGATCTGCAACAGCTTTGTTTTGGCCTCTGTTCCTAGGTTCCTGATCATTTCATTGGAGATACCATCAGCTCCTGGTGACTTTCTCATTTTCAGTTTTGATATGGCTAGCTCCAGTTCGCTGATTGTGATGGGTGCCTCCAGGACCTCATGTACTATTTCCTTCTGTCCTGTATGTTGTCGTTTCTCTCGAATCTCTTGTTGTTTCTCTGGACTAATTTTGATATTGCTATCTTGTGCGAACGAGTCCGCAAAATGGTCAGCTGCTTGCTTTCTTGTTAAGATTTTTCCATCTTTATGTAGCGCAATTTTTGAGTTTCTCCCTGTGCCCTCGTCATTAAGCTGTTTTATTAGCTTCCACAATTTCCTTGTGTCTCTTTCAAAGTTCAGAGACTCCGTTTTCTCCTGCCAGCTTTTCCGTCTAGCCTGCAGCTTGGCCCTTTGAAATTTGGCTTTTGTATGCTGGAATTTATTGTGGTGCTCTTGGCTGGGTGTGGCCTCTGCTTGCTTTCTACACACTTCAACATCATTATGCAACTGTTCCAGTTGACTACTCCAGTAGGGTTTATATTGTTTACGGGCTCCTCTTGGTACTGTTTCTCGCGCTGCCTGTAGTATGCATTTCCCAAACTCTTCAACTACTTTATTTATGTCTTTCTCAGTGTTCAGGTTTCTAACCAATATGCTGGTGCGATGCTTGTACATTGCCCAGTCTGCTTTCTTGTAGTTCCACCTCGAGAGGGTGCTGCTTTCACTTACAAGCTCATTTTCTACGGTTAGAAAGACTGGCCGATGGTCACTGCCACCAAGTTGTTTCCCAACAATTCGTGTAATGTTCCACTCCAGGTCTGGTGAATGAAAAGCCAGGTCAGGTGTAGTTGTAGAGTGCCATGATCTCGAATAGAAAGTATGTGGGTCGGACGGCTTGTTAATCAACATGAATCTATTCTCATCCTGCCAGTCTTCCAGTCTCTCTCCTCTCTGGTCCATGTGATCATAGCCCCAGCTCTGCGAGTGGCTGTTGAAATCGCCACACACAATCATTTTTTCTTTTAGTGGTAGTGTGTCCAGTGCCTGTGGGCGGTCACTTGGACAGTAGTAATTGATCAGATGTAGATCTGTATTACCTGTCTTAAGTTTAAGTGTCTGATACTCAGCCCCTTCCATGTAGACTTTGATTTGGGAAGCCATGATGTTATTTCTTACAAGGGTCAGTATCCCACCTTTTCGCCTGTCCTTTCGGTCGGATCGGTAACACTGGTAGCCTCTGATTTTGAAGGCTATATTTTCATTGAGGTGAGTTTCTTGCAAGCAACATATGCTTACTTTTTCTTGGTCCAAGATTTTTTCTAATTCTATTTTTTTGTTGCTGACTCCCTCCGCATTCCAGTGCATTATTTTAAGTCTTCGTTTGGTAAGGCCAGTCATCCTATTCTCATGTCCCCTGGCTCCACAGGACATCTGAGAAGGACCTCCAGTAGTTGGGGTTGGACCCTTTCGAGACATAGGGCCCGGCACTGCACCTGCCTGGGGGTCCAAAGCAGGGCGAGCACCATAACGATTAGCAGTAGTCGACATATTCCATTTTGCGTGATTGCGTGGCATCCTGATTTCTGTGGTGCGCCTCTTGGCTGGTTGCCTCCGACATCAGCACCTTTCTTTGCTAGAGCAGACTGTGGTCTCACTCGAGTGTAGATGTGCACACGCGCACACACCTGTCTGCGCATGCATGTACGTGTATACACATCTAGAGCATACTGGTTATTTTCCGGCGCCAGAGATTCGCCGTCGCCCCTTCTCCTGTTAGTTTAAACAGGTCCGCCGCGTGAAGGCCAGGAGTTGGACTTTTGCTGCATAGGTTATGTATTCACGAGCCATTGAGGTATTTAAGCAATGTTGGGCGCTCACCCCAACACCGCGCCTCGGCTACATACAGCAACATTTGGAACCCATGAAGTATGTGAAGTCAACACATCCAACGAGATTGACTGATGAACATTTGAAAGCAATTCTCTTGATTGGATGCAGCAATTCCAACCCAAACATTGATGATATCTTGAAAGCCAAATATCAGCTGCCAAATCGCGCTCAGCTGTGTTTTGAACGCGGGTATACAGGATTATGAACTTTCGCCACGGAGACCGGCGCAAGTATTGTACAGAATGAGTAAGCGGCCCGCGCTCGTCATTATCCGGCCCGCCGTGAAAAAAGTTTGGTGACCCCTGATTTAGACAGACAACATCCGTATCAAGCGAGGCCTCAGCAAGAACAGTGCCCGGTATGTTCTCTCCCGACCTGTCCCATTCGCCAATTGAAGTGGCCACATAACAGATACCTGGTAAATGAAGAAAAAATAAGTTGGTATCAACCAGTACAGGTCTGATGATCGCGCTTTTGGCAGCAAGAGTGTTTCCTAGGGTTTTTGTGTTTTGTGTTGGTCTTTATCTGGCTGCACAAAAACCTACACACTTGTCTTTCTGTTCTTATCTGTCCTCTACTTTTGTTGTCTTGGGAAAGGCGCTTAGCCAACCGAACACGAGTTCTCACTCTCTCTCTCTCTCTCTCTCTCTCTCTCTCTCTCTCTCTATATATATATATATATATATATATATATATATATATATATATATATATATATATATCCCTCCCTCTCTCTCACTTGTCTTTATCACTTTGTTATGTCTTTCAACACATCTTTCTCGTATCTCTGTCTCTCACACTATCTTCGTTATCTATCTCCCCCCTCTCTCTTTTCAACCTGCTTCACATATACCAGGTTTTCCTGCACTTTATTTGCGTAGCATTTCCTTGTTTATTTGTTAATTCATCAGGCCAGTAAGTCGGAAGCCTGGTGTTTGAATTGGCTAATCATGTCTTTCTGAAACAACGCATATTACTGTCAGCTTGGACCGGAATTATGATGACATAAATATCAGGAAATAGTAGGTCGGTAATGTAAACAAAGATGGATGCCTGTAAACAGTAAGAGTACAGAAACGCAAGTTAACAATTCTTGCATAGGGACACAATTATTTTTATTGGGGATACCAATCTGGAAAATTATTCTTGATATTAAAACAGCTTCATACTTCTGCTCGGTATAAACTACTCCGTTTATTCCGAGCCAGCTCGGTATAAACTACTCTGTCTATTCCGAGCTATCGCGGTATAAACTACTCTGTCTATTCCGAGCTATCGGGGTATAAACTACTCTGTCTATTCCGAGCTATCGCGGTATAAACTACTCTGTCTATTCCGAGCTATCGCGGTATAAACTCTCCCAATACTCAATGTATCAAGAAGAGATAAGATCAGAAATGAAGAAATCAGGGCTAAAGTGGGGGTTAAAGCAGCACTAGATTTTATTAGAAAGCAGCAAGTCAATCAAATGGTTTGGCCATGCAAGTTCAAGTAGGAGTAGGTTACCTACCACTACCAGTCAGTAATATTAATATTAATATTAATTATTATTATACGTCAACTTCAACAGCATACCACAAGCAATGATGTACAGACCAGATGGAAACAGAGGAAGAGGCCGACCACGTAAACGTTGGACGGAGGGAATAGCTAGAGTCCTTGGGAATATCGATATATGAAGCCCACAACCCGCCCACTCTCACGATGTTTATAATAGTTAATAGTAGTAATACTTCACCTCTGCACCGCAAGGTACAAGGAACAAACATGATGATGACATCGATGAGATGAGATGTACCCAGAACAATGCTGCTGCTTATGGCGGCATAATCGCCTGATTTATCCTATTTTATGTGAACCCAGCTGGCCATCAATTACTATACTACATCCACACATATTTATGTACATTTAGAAGCTTTAAACATAATATAATACATAACATAATACCCTAATTATAGCCTCTCGTTACAGCTCAAAGACACTTCCGAGCTTTGTTTATATCTTCTTTTTAGTCGACCTGCCAACGCTAGCGGTAGAAAACCAACCGGCAATCTATTAATAGGTATGACCGATTCTTAGGGGGAGTGTTTCTCACTGCTGGCCATAATCTGCGAATTCTCTTCACTCTATTTCGTTTTTTCACAGGTTTATACACCTGAATCTATATCTGTGACACAACCTGGTCACGGCATAGACTGTGATGTCTCGCACTGCCAAGCTCACATATATTTTTGGCTCCATACTTTCAACCCCACTGGATGAAATGAATTGAATGGTCATCATCATTCTTGGGACAAACAACAACAACATGACCTATTCGCTGTTCGTTGGTTCAGCGTGGTTTCATTCTCAAATCTACCTGCCACTTAACATTATTCTATTATTTATCCCTTAACTTCAGAGCTATTCTAGCTATTTGTTACCTAATCATAGCCTATTAATTATTATCCAGTGCGAGGCCAGCCATAACTCCGATCCTAAATACCAAACTTAAACAAACTTACAAACAAATCTATTTGAACGTACCTCCAGCGTCTTGGGGTAGTGTTTCTTCACTGCAGGCCATAATCTGCGAATTCTCTTCACTCTGTTTTGTTTTTTCACAGGTTTATGCACCTGAATCTATATCTGTGACACAACCTGGTCTCACTTGCCACTCTTATACGTTCTTGACTGGAGATTATGTTTTTTTAAACTTTTATTGAGTGTTAAAATCGATACTATGTGTATTGTTCGTGTTTTTACACAGCGTTGCATGTGGACGTGTAGGTGACATATGCGCAATATTACAATATTCTATTCATTGGAACATTTTTACATTTGAAATGGTAGTAACGAGAACAAAAACAAACAACAACAAACAAAGAGTGCCATTATTAATTCCCCTGCCACCACCCTCACCTATCGGCTCCAACCCCACCAATATCATCACCACCAATCTTCGGTAATGTTGACAAAGGCAGTGCTTGTTAGAACCAACCGATGAGGGCGGCAGCAGCGTCAACAACAGTACCGGTATGGTGGGAAAGAAGGGGGGGGGGGGGGGTGAAGGAGTATCAATCAGGTGCCGTCTCCACAATGAAGGTTGGCTGCAATGGATCTCCAACACTGTCTGTCTCTTGCCTTGACTGTGAATTCTGTCAGGCTGATGTTCGTTCGTCCATCTCTTGATGTTATCCTCCCACTTGACTTGTATCGTTGTCTACCTCTTGCTCGCTTGCCCTCAACCTTGCCTTCCAGTATAGTTTTTATAAGAGTATCATGTCTTTTAACGTGGGCAAAATATTTCACTCGTCTCCTCTTTAATTCTTTCATCAACTCTCTCTTCATTCCCAATTTTTCTAGGACCTCTGCATTTGATTGTTTTTGTTTCCCTGAAATACGACCTATTCGTCTGTATATCCACATCTCCAGGGCTCCTATGCAACTTTCTAGTTGCATGTCCAATGTCCAGTCTTCCGATCCATACAGTAGTGTTGAATACTGTCATAAAAACTGTCATTTATTGCCAATATAGTACCTTGCGGTGAATGGTAGAGGCTTTGAGCCTGAGGACGCCTGGCTAGTGCAGTCGCCGCGAACTGTGAAGGTTAGGATTTTCTTTTTTTCCCCGACAGAAAAAATTCCCACTCCGTAGCGTTGAATATACAACAATTCTCATTTGTAATGCGTTATTAATCTCTCTAGATGTTAATACTGATTTCATACCGTTGAAAGCATTTTTGGCCATTCTTATTCTCTTTTTAATTTCCATTTCACTTCTGCCATCATCTGTTAGTGTTATTATATGTCCAAGATAAGAGAAATCTGTTACTTGTTCTAGTATCTGCCTGTTTACTGTGATTTTCGTTGATGACCTTTCCTTTTCATTGCTAATTATCATAGTTTTTGTTTTTTGGATGTTAATATCTAAACCACATTCTGCACTATGCCAGTTTACTTCTTCCACTAGGTCTTGCAACTCTTGCTCACTTTCTGCTAGTAACACGGTATCGTCAGCATATCAAAGATTGTTTTTGATTCTTCCATTGATGCTGAGTCCAGGCATTTCAACTTGTTTAAATATGCTTTCTGTGTACAGGTTGAAGAGGCTTGGGGACAGTACACATCCCTGCCGTACTCCTCTTTTTATCTCTATAGGTGACGAATAGTTATTTCGGCATCTAATAGACGTCACTTGTTCCCAGTACAAGTTACTAATAAGTCTG
Source organism: Cepaea nemoralis (assembly GCA_014155875.1). Classification (NCBI taxonomy): domain Eukaryota; kingdom Metazoa; phylum Mollusca; class Gastropoda; order Stylommatophora; family Helicidae; genus Cepaea; species Cepaea nemoralis. The sequence continues at coordinate 28,462 of JACEFZ010015461.1, forward strand.
ATGTCCTTTCCGTCTACTCCTATATCTTGAAGGCACGAAATTAGTCGTTCATGTTGTACTCTATCAAAAGATTTCTTGTAGTCTATAAAACAAACATATATACGTTTTTGGACTTCTATATATTTTTCAATTAACATCCTCAAACAGATAATTGCTTTCTCTGGTGCCGCTGTTTTTGCGGAATCAAAATTGTTCTTCAGCTACTCCCCCATCTATTTTATGTTGAATTCTTTCTTGTACGACCTTGAGTAGTATCTTAGTTATGTGGCTCATTAAGCTGATAGTTCTGTAATCCTGACAATCAACAGCTCTTGGTTTTTTCGGTAGTATGATGAAAATGAATGTTTTCAAATCCTTGTGGATGTACCCAGTATCATATATATATATATATATATATATATATATATATATATATATATATATATATATATATATATATATATATATATATATATATATATATATATATATATATATATAATTACATAATTCTATGATAGTTTCAATGCCAAAGCTGGATAAGGATTTTATCATCTCTGTTGTTATCTTGTCAGGACCTGCAGCCTTTCCTTGTTTCATCTTAATAGCCTTTTCTACTTCATCCGTTAATATTTTTGGTCCATCTTGAGTATTATACAATGTTGGTCTATTGACCCTGTTGTCCCAGAATAAATCTTCTGTGTACTCTGTCCAAATTTTTATTATGTCATTATCATTTCTCCATTTTTTCCTCTAATACAACCGTTTCCTGTTATATTACTTTTCTTTTTTGTAAATCTTTTTATGTGTTCATGTAATTCTTTCGAGTTGTGTTATATTTCTAGATCCTCCATTTCTTTGCAATGTTTCGGCAACCGCTCTTCTTTGGCAGCTCTGCACATGTGACGCATTTCTACATGAAACATTCAATTTGGAAACATAAAGAGAAATTTAATTGTTAATTTTTTTAATTTTTTTTGGGTACAAATTTATTGTTGAAATTTTATTTTTTTCATTCAACCATAGTGACTTATTACATAAGATACATTTAATTTTCTGAAAATACAGCTGTTGTTTGCATAGGGGACAGGCGAATATATCTAGTAGATTGGGATGTAAAATGACAACGTGAGATATTTTTTATCCTTTGGTTAAGGAATTTTCCTACTTTTTATAAATTTGGCTGAAATTTGGCTAAAATTTTTCTTATATTATTAACAAAGTTTCCTACTTTTTTATGAGTTTGTTTGAAATTTGGTCAAACTTTTTATATCTGGACAACAAAATTTCCTACTTTTCACAAGTTTGGATGAGATATTTATAAATTTGGTTGAACTTTGGTCAAAATTTTTCACATTTGGTCAACAAAATTTCCCACTTTTTACGGATTTGGTTGAAATTTGGCCAAACTTTTCACCTTTTGGTTAACATAGTTTCCTACTTTTTATGAGTTTTGTTTGAAATTTGGTCAAACTTTGCACATTTGGTTAACACATTCTCTTACTTGGCCTAGATTTTTGCCATTTGGTTAACTAAGCTTCTTACTTTTCATAAGTTTGGGTGAAATTTGGTCAAACTTTTCACATCTGGACAACAAAATGTCACACTTTTCATGAGTTTGGGTGAAAGTTGGCCAAACTTTTCACGTTTGGTTAACAAACTTTTCCTACTTTTCATATGCTTGACTGAGATTTTTATAAGTTTGGTTTGAAATTTGGCTAACCTTTTCACATTTGGTTAACAAATGTTTCTACTTTTCATAAGTTTGACTTAGATTTTTATAAGTTTGGTTGAAATGTGACCAAAATCGTTCACTTTGGTTAACAAATTTTCCTAATTTTCATAAGTTTGGGTGATATTTGGTCAAACTGTTCACATCTGAACAACAAAATTTCCCAGTTTTCATAAGTTTGGGTTAAAGTTGGCCAAACTTTTCACGTTTGGTTAACAAATTTTCTTACTTGGCCAAGATTTTTGCCATTTGGCCAAAATTTTCCCACTTTTCATAAATTTGATTGAAATGTGGCCAAATATGTTTCCCTTTTGGGTAACAGATTTTCCTACGTTTTGCAAAGTTTCCTACTTTTCATAATTTTGGTTGAGATATTTCAGACTATGGTCAACAGTTTTTCCTACTTTGGTTAACCCGTTTTCTTAGTTTTGTTGAAATATTTCTTGAATGTGTCACCAATATGTATCATTCTCTCATCGCATGACAACTATATACACTGTAAACACTAAAACATTCAACAACCAAGACGTAATTATAATATATGCCTGTTTATTTTACATTATTTCAGTACATTTTACAGTATTTCAGTACATTTTTCCAAGAATAAAACATGCGTAATGTCATTATACGAAATGGATGATGTGATATGAGGTGGTATACATCGTGTCATCACAACATTTTATTTTCACATACAGAGCTATACACATTGTATGCTGTTTCTGGATTTCTTCACACCATTGTCTGAGTTGGTTGGTTCTTTCGGTAGGTAGCCGGGTATGTACATGTCACTTAGCATGTAGTCATAAAACTGATCTCCTGATTGGAGGGCTGATATCTGAGTATTGTAGATAACCGAGGCATCAATCATCTGAGTGTCGGGCACATCATGTCTTCGGACAGTCTGGGGTTTCGTGTACCGCCACGTATTTCACCATTATTCAAGGTCTGATCTCTTCCGAACTCGAAAATGTATCGTCAGCACTGAAGTCCCGGTAGTGTATGTGACCTTAGTGCCCGTATCAGTGGTTAGAAGTATTTCCACCGTGTCGAAGGAGTAACGACTCAGCGGTATGTAGTGAGGTTTCTCGTAGGTGCGAAACACTGAGGTCGAGCGCTGATTCATGGTAGGAACCGTCCTTAGTAGTGGGACCATGACGTCTCCGACTGGTCTCGCCGCAATGAGATTGCAGTATACGTAGACATTTTGCAGGTCGTTATTCGGGTCTATCGTCCCTTCACCTTTAATTGTATCTAGTATCTCTTGCAACTTCTCACTAAATGTAATAGTGGCCCAGGGTTCGAGTATTTTCACGATGACTTTCTTTGATGCATTGTCGAAATGTAATAGAACACAAAGTTGATCGTTCACCTTCCGATCTTTCATTAGGCCAATTTCCGATTCCAATTTTCCAAAATAAAATTCCAAGTTCGGTCTCGTCTAATCTGCTTCGTCAGCGGTGGTTATTGTTAGGAGCCGTAGTTGAGTGGATTGTTGGTCCTAATTTCTACTGGTTTTATTTGTTCCGCTCTGTTTGTCGGATAGATTTGTTTTGTGCTGGTCCTGGTAAAGACCGGTCCTTGGTTGGGCCTATTGGGGCCCGCATTCTCTCGTTTGTTGGCTTGTTTTCTCTGTTAGCACTACGTGCTTGTCGCTTCTTTTGTTCTTCTCATCGGGGCTAGTCCCGGTCATGTCCAGTCCTCATAAGGACTCGATGTAGGCAAGGGCAGAGCATTCAAGTGCTAGTTTCAAATTTTCCCCCTGGTCAGCATCCCGAACTCCTTTACGTTTGTGATTTGGCGTTTTTCTTCATCGCGTGTGGGTGTGGTATGGCAGCAAGATGACCAGGTCTCCCTGTCCTCGCAGCTCAGGTGCTCTACCGGAAGAGCCAATTCACCTTCCTGCCATTCAATCCGCCAGTTTTTTTTTTTTTTACGTACATAGATTTTTTTTTTTTAATATACAAACATGCATAAATACAAACAAACACACATATGCACATATACAGTGTAGGGAGGTTATACGGTCTTCCCTGTTCTGCATAGGAACTGTCTGACCAGTCGCTGTGTTTCTGGGTTGCTGTTTATGTACAGGCACTCCGTCATTGTCATTGGGTTCCCAGTGCTCTCTCAGGTCCCTTCGCTCTCTATTGTACTTTTCGCATACTAGTAAGTAGTGTTCGATGGTGTTGTTTTCTCGGCACTCTCTGCAGTATGGGTTTTCTCTTGTGTCTTTCCAATTGCCTAGTCTGATTCTCCACAGCTGTCTGTTTGCCGGTGCTTTCATGTTGGTCTTGACTTGTGGCTTGTATCTGGGTTCACCCAATACTTGGTAGGCATGACGGCCTTTAGCGCTGTCTCGCCACTGTTGCCTCCATTCCTTGAGAATGTAGTTTTTGACTATATTCTTCCCTTCTACTTTACCTAGGCCTGTGCAGATTTGATTAGTGCTGGTTATTCCCCGTTTCGCCGCTCTGTCTGCCTGTTCGTTTCCCGGGATACCCCTGTGAGCTGGTATCCATCCGATGGTGACTTGGCATCCCATGTACCTGAGGTTTGTGGCTGTCGCTAGTATCTCCTCTTTTATGTCGGGTCTGTTGCCTCTATTGAAGTTCCCGAGCGTTTGTACTGATGACAGGGAGTCTGTTAATATACACAGTCTCAGTGGTGGATTTTCGGCTGCGATCTCTAGACCTTTCATTATGGCTACCAGTTCGGCCGTGCATACTGCTGTCTGGTCTGTTAGTTTGAACTGTCTCTTCAACTTCCAGTCTGGGACCACTACTCCTGCTCCTACCTCTCCCTGTTCGTTTTTGGACCCGTCTGTGTATATTATGAGGTTGCCCTTATTGATTTCTTGTATGTATTCCTCGGCCGCGTCTCTTGCATCTGTGTCCTCCGTGTCCTTGGTGATGGACTTTGCTAGACTACAGTCAGTGAATGGGACTGTTAGTTCCCATGGTGGGATTGTTGGCTTGAACCGTCTTGTCTGTTTCAGGGTCTCTGCTAGCTCCATTTCTTCCTTCATCTTCTCTGCTGCTTCCCATCCTGCCGGTCTTTGCAGTTTTACTTTTGGGATGCCCCCCCCCTTTGCTGTTGTTGTCACTGAACGTTTGATATCCAGGGTGGTTTTTGTCTTGTGCTACCTTTAGCCAGTAGTTATACGTCAGCTGTTTACGCCTCAGACTCAGTGGAAGTACACCCAGTGCTACCTCCATGGCTTCTCTGGATGTACATTTTTCCAGCACCCATGATGGTGTTTAGCGCTTGGGTCTGTATGGTGTCTAGCTTCCTCTTGTTGGCTTCTGATGCTGAGTCGTACACAATGCTGCCATATTCTAGCTTGCCCCTGATAAATGCTTTATAGAACATCAGCATTGTTTGGGTGTGGGCACCCCAACCGTTACCTTTTATCACCCGCAGTAGGTTGCTTGCTTTCTTGCATTTTTCTAATGTCTGGCTTATATGTTTTGACCAGTTCATGTGTTCGTCCAGGGTCATTCCTAGGGAGACTGTGCTCTTTGTTTTCTTAATGGTTTCCCCTTTTATCTCTATTTTCCAGTCCTTGTTATGATTTATCTTCTTCTTGCTGCTAAATACCATGCTGACCGTTTTATTGGTATTGATTTTGAAACCCCATTTGTTCATCCATGCTGTTAGCTTGTTTATTTGCTTTTGGAGGGGTCCTCTTGTAGTCTTTGCCGCCTTGCCACTCCTCCATATGGCGCAGTCGTCCGCGAATTGAGATAGTCCTGTTTTCTGGTCTTGAATCTCCTCTGTCAGGTCGTTCACCAGTATTGAAAAGATTGTTGGTGAGATGACCGAGCCCTGGGGAATGCCGTTCTCTTGCACATATGTGTCGGATACCTCATTCCCTATCCTCACTGAGAAGCTTCTATCTTTGAGGAAGTTTTCTATGTATTTGTAGGTTCTACCCGTTATGCCTACTTTCTTCAGTTTTATTTGTGGGGCTTCACTCCAGCATTAATCGTACGCCTGGGCTAGGTCCAGGAATACAGCCGTCTTTTCCCCTCTCTTGAATCCTTTCTTTACATGGTTTTCCAATTTGATGATCTGATCCATCATGCACCTGTTGGCTCTAAACCCGGATTGTGTATGGCTGTACAGTTCATTCTTCTCCAGGAGAATGTTATTCTTTTATTTATCACAGTCTCCATAACTTTGCCCAGGTGCGATGTCAGCGAGATGGGGCGGTATGATTCTACCCTTGTTGGCTCTTTCCCTAGTTTCTTGATTGGGATCACCGTGGCTGTTTTCCATTGTCTGGGGATCTTTCCCGTCTGCCATATTACATTATACAGCTTAGTAATCGTTTTTATGGTGTTATTCGGGAGATTTTTGAGGATGGTATAATTTAGAATGTCCGCCCCAGCCGCGGTTTCGGATTTTTCGTTTAGCGCTGTCATCACCTCATCTGTTGTGATGTCTGCATCCATAAAGTGTTCTTCAATGTTCTCGTCTGCTGTATCTTTTAGCTCTTGTGTCATTTCCTCCCTTCTATGTCTTTCGGTGCTTCCTAGTCTTTTGTTAGAGCAGACTTCGTGGAAGTAATCTCCGAACACTTTGGCTTTGTCCTGGTCTGTTACTGCTAGTTTCGTGCTTTTGATGGTTGGGATTTTGCTGGTCTTTTTATTTCCTTGAATAGCTTTTATTTGTTTCCACACCTTTCTGGTTGGTGTATCTGGACTGAGTGTTTGACAGAATCTTTTCCACTCCTTCTCTTTTGCATGTTTTACTGCTCTGTTTGCTTCGTTTCTGAATTTCTTGAATTCTTCAAAATTCTCTTCTGTCCTTGCCTTTTGGTATTTCTGCAGCGCTCTTTTCCTATTTTGTTGTGCCGCTGTGCACTTGTCGTTCCACCAGGCCACTGGGTTGTGCCATCGTTTTTGGGTTGTCTGGGGCTCTTTCTTACCCGGTCTTAGATACTCTGGCATATTTTTGTGAGGGATATGCTTGATGGCTATCCGCAGTATGTTTCTGGTCAGTCTCTCTGTATATTTATCAATGTCTTCCCGTTCCTGCTGTTCCAGGTCTGTGTTGGTCATCTCTTCTCTGAACTGCTCCCATTTTGCTTTCTTGAAGTGAAAGGTTGGCCTGTTGTTGTTGGCGCTTAGCTGGGGCTTTGTTCTGGTGTTGATTATTATGGGTAGGTGGTCTGTGTTCGTGTCCTCTGTCACTTCCCACTGGCTGCTTGCTAGACCTATGGTGGCTATTGTCAGGTCAATGGCTGTGTCTTGGCAGTTTGGTCTGGGATCTATCCTGGTTATCGTCCCATCGTTGAGCACTGCCAGCTGATTGTCTTCGATAAACTCCATGAGTTTTGTACCAGCCCTGTCGTTCTGTATAGCTCCCCATGTGTTGTGGTGACAGTTGAAGTCTCCCACTATTAGGGCTTCTGACGTAAGTCTGGTTTGGAGGGCTTGGGTGTCTTCATCCTCAATTACCCCTCTGGGACAGTATACATTAATTATAGTTAGGTTTTTAGGGTTCCCTGTGATAGTTGCACTGACACACTCCAAGTTCTTGGTGCGGAATGTTTCCTGTGTCACTAACAGGGCAACCCCGCCCCCTTTAGCTTCTGTCCTGTCCTGTCTAATTACCGTGAACCCACGGCACCTATACTGTTGATTTGGTTTCAGGTGGGTTTCCTGCAGGGCATAAATACAGTTCTGGCTCCCCAGTTGTTTCATGATGTCTGGGAGGTGGGATTTAATGCCCCTGCAGTTCCACTGTATTATTCTCACGTTTCTATTATCCATTTTTGGTTCTACTGTTATTGCTGTCTGCTCCGGTCTCTGTTCATCCGTCCTTTATCCTTCATACTCTGAGCTTGGTTTCGTTGTCTTCATAGCTGTTTCCTTCCTCTATTGTTAGTAGTCGTTCACTCTGCCAGTTTGGCGCGGTGCTGACCTTGTGTATTCCGCGTTCGCGGCAGATCTTGGAATTACTCTTCGATGACCTTTCCTTCCATAGTGTTTCTATTTTGTGGTTCATTGCACTCAGCCACATTGGTTGTTTCTTTCTCGCGTCGGAGGGGAGTGTATTCCATATTTTTGTGTGTCCATCTTCCACTTTTCTTAGTTTGGTTTCCTGTTGTTCCATCTTCTTTTTGATGTCTTTTATCTGTTCTTCCATGTTTTGGATGGTTTTTTTCCATTCTTGCTGTGGCTTCTTCCATGCGTTTGGTGGCATTTGCCAGTTTTTTTTCTGCTTCCTGAGCTCTTTCATGAGCCTGTCTTAGGTTGTCGTCCTCTAGTCTTGTGACTGATCCTGCTTCTTTTTGTGTCTGTTGTCTCTTTTCTGGCGGTTTGTCGGCTACTTGTGCTCTCTGGTTAGTTATGTCTGTTTGCATTATCCGCCTATTGGGTAGCGTTTCAGGGCCGCTTTTGTGGAGGTTCTGTTTTAATTTAACTAACCTGAGTGGTGTCTTGGTTAGCATTGATTCCCTCCAGGCAGCCAGTTCCCTTTTGTATGCAGGACACCCCTTGTATCTTGGGGCATGTTCTTTTGGGATTGTTTTCTGCGTATTTTGTTTCATTTTTTGCGAGCTGGCAGTCGCTCCTCCAGTGCGGTCCTCCACAGAACTTGCACGTTGGCACTTTCTGTCTGCAACTTTGCCGGAAGTGGCAAAATTTCTGGCAAAGTGTGCACTGTGCTAATGGAGGAACATATGCTTCGATGTGCTTGGGTTCCTTGTTTAGGGATATCTGACTCGGTGGGTCTTGTCCTTCACACTTGATTTTTATGATCGAGGTGGGTTTTCCTTGCCCGTTCGTTATTCCTTCTCCGTCTATTATCTGAGCATGTTTGTTTTCTTTCCTAAGGTCGTTTAGGATCTTAGGCATGTCCAATTGAGGGCTGATGCCTTTGACCACTAATGTCGCAGGTTGGTTTCCAGATATCGATTTCTACATTGATCTTATAATTCAGTTGGGTATAGTGGGGTTTCTGTGTTTCTTTGATTTTTTTAATGAAGTCCTCCATTTCTTCTGTTTTGTTGGGGTGTACGAATACCTTCCCTTGCTTTGTTTTATATGCTTTCTCGATGTTTCTTTTTCCTAGTGCAATATCAAGCATCGTTCTTATCTGAGGGTTACTCAGCGAAGTGATTTTCGCCTGTCCTTGATTGACTTGTGTTACTACTAGTCGAGTCTTCTCGCTCTCTACTTTGGCCACTGGACTGCTGTCTCGGGGTTTAGACGCCTCTCTCCGGCTGTGTAGTCGCTCGCCGCTTCTGTTTGAGTTGGCGGTCGGTGCTGGACCAGATGCCACTGGCTTCTGGGTGCCTCTGGCAGGTCCGCTGCCAGCCTTCCCCCTGTTGGTACTTGATTTAGGGTCGGCAGCGGCCTTTTCCGAGTGAAGCTCGTTGTTTTGCGAGCTACTTCTTGTGTTGTACGCCATTTTCCTTCTTTTTACTTGGAATTATCGCGGTGATAGTGTTTTATATTTATTAAGTAATGTTAGTACTCACGTTTTTTGCTTTCCCTTGGAAATATTAGCACACACAGTCACGATAATCCAATAGTACAAAGAAGACACGTGCGACTCCAGCGATGAAAAACACACTGTCGTAAGTATTCGTTTCTTACTTTAGTGTCGTCCCTGGAGTGAGGGGAATCAACACCCACATTTTTATTAACCCAATATTATTGTCCTAGAGAAACCACCAGACTCCGTCTACAAAACTCCGTCAGTCTGTCGACACCTCTTTCTTACTCTCACTCACCCCTAGATCATGCCCCCTCTCACTCTTCCCCAACACCACATACTTGACAACTCTAGCTTTAACAAATAAATACAAAATAGTTTATTAAAGCAAAGAGTATGTGTGTGAGAAGTGTGTGTGTGTAATGTGTAGAATGTGTGTCGAATATTCTAGTGTGTGCAGACTCAGACAAAGCAGATGCAGAGCCCAGCCCGATCATCCCGGAAAGGATCACACCACATCTTCATTCAGTCCACATTAACCTCACCAAGGTATGTGTCCCTCCTGCTAGATGTAGACTTCCACCGGTGGCTGTTTGATCACTCAAATACCTAGTCACAGTCTGACACAGTGATCCTGCCTGGATCACACACCGTTATTACATGTCCCTATTGTTCTAAGACTTATAACATCCTTGTCTAGTGAGGACACGAAAATATTGTTCCTTGAAATAAATGTAATTCCTGTCTAAAGTTTCTACTGTTCACAAGACGCTGTTATAATAACTTCCTAATCAGTTTATACTGTTCTATTCCCATGTGATGTGGAAAAACAGTACCTATTAGTCTTTTCACCTGTCGTGTGAAAACATAATACCCTACTGGACTTTTCCCATGTGGTGTAAAAAAAAAAAAACAATTCTATTGTTCTGTTCACATGTGATGTTTGAAACATTAATCTCGCGATTGTTCCTTCTCCAAAATGATGCGGAAAAAACAATCTCTAGTATTCTGCTAACGTGTGACGTTTGATAAATACTCTCACAATTGTTTCTTTAAACCCCTTTCATCATGGGCCCAGTGCAAAAGTTGCTGAATAACTGCCTGCACTAAGGTCTCCATTCTCAGTGACTTGAGTGACCTAAGGGAACCTGTAAAAGAGAGAACAATACACTTGGTGAGAGCACCTGTCCCTGACCTCCTTTAGATGGGGCTAGGCTGACAGCCTCACTCAGATACATGACAGTGAACCAACTCTGTCATGGGCAGAGGAGCTCTTCACATAGGTCTGAGGTGGGTTAAGACCAGGACAGAGCAAAATGCAAAGTGTAGACCCCCAGCAGACCTCACTGGAAGATCCCACCATTGGACATTCTCCCCATCCCCAATCTCCCCAAATATCATCCCATTTCACTATTCCCCATCAGCGGAGCCACCTGCCTTCTTACACTAGTTAATCTTAATAATGCGACTGCCTATTGTCGCTGATATTCCTTGACTACCTAACCACAATGCAACAACACTATGATATAGTTCTAAACTATATCTATCACTAAGCTATTCCACATTATTTATAGCTAGATGCAATCCCTAAAATACCTTATGCCGTCCTGACTCAACCTCTGAATCGAATACACAATTTGCCATAAAAGACACATATTAAGCAAAACCGACCACATGCGATTCTATTCAACACGGATCGAGCCAGCTATCACTTCTGCCTCTTCAACTGTCTGAACTACACTAGCTATAAACAAATCATGTTTTTGTCAAGAGCCTTGAGTTATTCCAGTGACGTTCCTTTGATGTCACGCTGGTGTCCTCAGGGGCACTAACTAATTCCAGACATCTTATTTCCCTTTGGTTTAATCAATGTCCCCAGTTGTCTCACCCTTTTTTGACAACCAACACAGCTAGCGTCTGTCTTTGATTCCACTGGTTGGCAAAATAACCTTGACATATTTTCTGTCTCCCCAAGACTTCTCAAGGTCAGCGGTGCCGTTTGGTCTATCTGCCACTTGTTGTAAACAATTACAGCTGTTAATCTGACTGTCCTTGTTATCTATATTATCTGATTGTGACTCCCCAGTGATTTCATAACACACACGAGTATCTTGTTTTTACGTTGTGAATAAACGCTTTCACACTCGTGATATTCCAATAGTATGGAGAAATAATGTGCGACTCCCGCGAAGAAATACACAAGAGTTTCTTGTTTTTGCCTTGGAAATAATATCACACGTGTCACAAATGCGATAATCCAATATTGTGAAGCAGAATAAACACGTCTATCTCCAACCGTGAACCACACTCTACGACGACGACGCACGTTTCATTAGGCGATTCTGTGCAGCTATAAACGCGTCTGGTGAACTGTACAGGTCTGGGGGACACGTCTTTCTTATCACTCTACCGTTTGGTGGGATGTATCTTAGCCACATTTCATTCTCTAGCACATTGCAGTAGTAGTTGGGTAACTGAATTTCGGCCAGACTCACTTCGAAATGTTGACTCATCTCAATAGTCTGCAGTAACTTGACGAAATAGTGACCTGGTGTGTTCTTGGGAAACATGTTCGACGAAGCATTACTCGGTAACGTCAGGTAGAAGCTCATATTTTAGGGTTTGGTAGCATGTAACCCAGACAGCTGCGTAGAAGAGCGATCCACAACTTGCCCTCGACTGCGTCGACGCTATCTTGAGACAGATTGAATAGTGGTACGAGAGTAACTGTGTATATAACGACCAGTTGACAGAAGAAGACAATCTCTAGTCGCGGCACTCGCCGACCACACATGCACCAGAACGAATTTCTTTCCCCCTCTGGGCTATTTTGTGGGTTAGTTTCCACGTTCGTTTATTCCATTACCTCTGTTTTGACCTACTGGGTCATTACACACGTGTCTTGGCTGTATCATTAGTTGCTATTGGCGTTCCTTGTGGGACATTGCCGGTACTAAGGATACTACTTTCTGTATGCAGGCTTGATGAATCAGCCATGTGCATGTGTTGATTGGTGTCGCAGCCAGCAGAGCACATACTCCAGTTACATGTGATTAACACCATATATCTCTTTATTATACTAGTATTGTTAGGTTAACTGTATGCCTACTTGGAGAAACACACCGAAAAATTTGGAAGATTTATAAAACAAACATCTTACCATTAGAGACTTGGCACACCGTGAACTGGTCGGTGTTTACTGAGACCGGTACTTCTATTTGACGAATGCTGGTCGTCTTATACACGCTATTTGCTGACGTAGAATGACTCAGTAGAATATTATGCACTGTCTGTTCATGTGATTCGGGTGCGACTCCATCTTTGACCGGTTGAGTCATTAGTCACGTGTTTAGGATGTGTCCCATAAGACACGTGACCGGCTACTGCGCCATCTTTGATCGGTTTTAGCCACGTGGTTGTACCCTTACACATGTCATCGAGTGCGACGCCATCTTTAACCGGTTTTAGTCACGTGTTTCGATTGTATACCTTAGACATATGACCGGAAGCATCGCCATATTTGATCGGCTGTGACCATTACCCAAGTTTTTCGGCTGTATCGTTATGCTGCTAGTACGCTCTGAGTCATCCTCCAGGTTTCCCCACAGACATGGATGAACACGTTCACGGACGTTCACATAGCCCTGTGGTGAGTTCCCCAGTCGGTCACCCCCGGATGATATGATGATGATGATGATGATGATGATGATGATGATGATGATGATGATGATGATGATGATGATGATGATGATGATGATGATGATGATGATGATGATGATGATGATGATGATGATGATGATGATGATGATGATGATGATGATGATGATGATGATGATGATGATGATGATGATGATGGTAATCCTGATGACAGACACTGCAGAAGATCATATGTGCCGGTCGTTTAGAAAGAGAACGACAATCTTGCCCAGGAAGCACGAATGCTGGGGCTGACTGCGATGTCCTGTAAATGTAAAGCATTAAAGCTTGACTGTTATATGTACAAGAAAGACAAATAGCTATAGTACGAAGCCTACATTTTGTCGTGAGAAGACACGGCAAATTATGATGGCACACAAACAACCAAACACTGTTGGGGCTGACTGCGACGTCCTGTAAATGCAATGCATTACACCTTAACTGCGATGTGTAAAAGATAGATACATAGCTATAGTATGAGGCATATATTTGGTCGTGATCTGACACGGCAATTCATGTGGCACACGAACATCAAACAATGTTGGGGACTGAATGCGACTGTCCTGTAATGCAATGCATTACAGCTTGACTGGGATATGTATTAGACAGACACATAGCTATAGTACGAGGGATACATTTGGTCGTTATATGACTCGGAAATCATGATGGCACATGACCAACCAAACAATGTTGGGGCTGACTGCAACGTCCTGTAATAGATAGACATCTAGCTGGTGATACAATCTCTTCACATAGAGCGCTCTCAAGATATTCCCGGGAAGGACCGGGTAGACCGCAGGTTGTACATTCCTTGCACTGCAAAACATTGAATGAAAGCCGTGCGATCGGCATGGCACACGCTGCTTAATATCCTGCAACGATTCATGTTTATAGTCTAATTGTGAGGCGTCGTATTGTGATTTCAGTAGAGTTATGAACAGCTTTACCAGTTTTAATGTTACAATTAAAATAACCAGAATAACATAGTCATAGTGACGATGTCTATTTTACAGCCGATTTTTTTTATTTTACCTAGAATAAACTTTAACTTATTTTATGGCAACCTAAGCATGGGCACAGTTAACTGCCCCGCGATGCGAGCCATCAGATTAGCCAACGCTCAGCATTCAGCGAGATACTTAGAACACTGGCCGACGACTGCAATGCGAGATTTTCTGATTAGCGACCAGCCAGCGCGGGCCGTGATGGGGTCAGCGAGTGACCTTTACCTGTGCGCGCATTTAAAGGCTAGCATTCATGGGGACATTATATAGGAAAGAATAAAAGGGAGACAATTCTTTATTACGGGGAAATAATAAGGGTTATTATAATAGATTTTATTTTTCAAAGATATTTTAATACGATGTTGATTATATAATATGAGCATAATATTTTTACATTCACATTAATATTCCCCACTATACATACAAGAAATTTTGCCGTTTATTATATTTTTAGGCTTAATTTTTAATAATAATGTATGCCCGTTTAGTATATTTTTAAACCAGATTTTCGTCACTCGCTTAAAGCTGATACATGGGCATGGACACCTGCCGAATTAACTATCATCGTGCAAAACTTTATTCATGCGTCCAACTATGGATACTCGAGTTATCTCGACTGATGGAATAAATCATTTTTCCACTCTGTCATATTGATTTCGGTCTCCTCATCTCCTTATCTGCATGACTGAGGTTCGATCACACCTATCACCGCACCACACACACACACATATACACACACACACACACAAACACACACACTGGGATTCGAACCCAGATGCTTGGCGACTAGTTGGTCTACTTATCTATATAAGTATTCCACATGCCCGGGGCATGCCTCGCTGTCTTTTAATGGTCTCAGGAGTGGTCGGGGGAAGCGAAGGCGGCCGGCGGAAGTACCTGTCCGCGCCCCCCCCCCGCCCCCCGAGACCGGAAGTGACAACATTAAGTAGTCAGCAGGACAACCGGAAGTATTCACCCAGACCCTAGAAAATACCCGTAACAATTTCAAAAATGAGGTCCGCTTTTATGACGAAATAAGATGGCGGGATAACCCCGTAAAGAAGGATTTATCGGGGGTTGCAAACCCCATTTAATAATTAGTTACAACGTCTCTTACTACTCTTGTCTGTGCTTACTCTTTGACACACCTCTGCCCATTTTTCACTTTTAACCACCTTGACCAGATTTTTGAAATAGCTTACTTTTGTGTGCATCTCTTTTCCTAAGTGCATACAGGGACTAGGATGGCCAGCTCTATTCTTCTTGGCATTTTGCCATCTCTTTACAGCACTATGCTTATCCACCCAAGCCTTCTCCACCTTGAAATTCCACCAAAGTGGCTGCTCCCAGCTTTTTTTCCTGCCCTGAAGCTTTCTGCGCTTGTCGCGTCCTATTTTACTCACCACATCTTGCCCTGTACTATAATACTGGAAAGTCTTGACCGTTGACTTGTGCAGCCTGGTTCCGCCTTTCTCCACCAATATGCTGCAAGGGCGGTGGTCGCTGCCGTGGTGTCCTAGGACACCCCATCTACACACTGTAGTGAGTGAAGGAGAAACCAGCGCCAGATCAATAGCACTGTCTTCATCGCCTGGACGGCTTGCTGTCCTGGTGACACAGACACTGTCGATATAAACGATGTCAATGGTTTCAAGTGCAGTTGATCAATTTTGTCAGTTGGACAATTTATGTGATACTAACGTGCCTTTAACCAACACTTAGTCTGGGGTTACCCTAGTTTGTCGCCGGTTGTGATCTACCCTCGTGACCTCACATCTGCAAATTGCTTTTCTGACCCAATTACTCTTTCTAGTTTAATCAGATTCCTAGCCCGATCATTTACCCTAATCAGGTGCAAACCACGCTCGTTACAATCATCCTTAAGTATTTCAGACGTCTTCGTTGGTCGTGAAGTTTCCTGAGATCCAATTCAATATTTGTCTGTCTGGCATTGTTCTCTTAATTCAAGATGTGTTACAGTCAGCAAGTAGGGGACCCTCTTACATGCCTTAATCCAAGATGTGTGTCAGTCAGCAAGTTTGGGACCCTCTAACACGCCCTAATTCAAGATGTGTGACAGTCAGCAAGCAGGGGACCCTCATACACGCCTTAATCCAAGATGTGTGTCAGTCAGCAAGTTGAGGACCCTCTTACACGCCTTAATTCAAGATGTGTGTCAGTCAGCAAGTTGAGAACCTTCTTACATGCCTTAATTCAAGATGAGTGTCCGTCAGCAAGTAGGGGACCCTCTTACACGCCTTAATCCAAGATGTGTGTCAGTCAGCAAGTTTAGGACCCTCTTACACGCCTTAATTCAAGATGTGTGTCAGTCAGCAAGTTGAGAACCATCTTGCACGCCTTAATTCAAGATGTGTGTCAGTCAGCAAGTTGAGAACCCTCTTACACGCCTTAATTCAAGATGTGTGTCCGTCAGCAAGTAGGGGGACCTCTTACACGCCTTAATCCAAGATGTGTGTCAGTCCGCAAGTTGAGGACCCTCTTACACGCCTTAATTCAAGATGTGTGTCAGTCAGCAAGTAAGGGATCCTCTTACACGCCTGAAGGCTCACTGGGCCTGTGGTGTTAGAGCCAATATCTTTGTAGACCAATCGGCACTCCAGGGTGTGATGTGATCACTATATCACCGGTCGTGTTTACTTCCTAAGATATAGCCAGATACCAATTTAAGGCTGGGTGGACCTGATGCGTTTGGGGAAAAAAACAATTAGAATCCAGTACTCTATTTTACCCTCTAAAAGTACGGTAGAGTTTGAAAAATACCACAATGGTCTCATAACTCTTCAAAGGGAAAATTCCAGCTGTACCTACGCAAGGTAGAGAATGCATAACACAGCGATGTGGCTCTGTGGGTTGAGTATCCACGCGGATAAGTAGTCTAGAATATTATTTGCTGTAAGCGAGAGTACCGTAGAGCAGCGAACCCATTTACTTTGGTAGCTACAAAGGTTGCTATAGACCAGGGGTCACCAAACTACGGCCCGCGGGCCGGATCCGGCCCGCGACGTCATTTCATCCGGCTCGCCGGCGGTACTTGCTTGATATAACGTATGAAACACGAGACGTTGTGATACAACTTAAATGTACATATTATGTTTAGAATAATAGGAAATCTTCACACATGCGGAGACCTCCTGACTGCTCAAGGCTGTTTAGTTAGGCGGCCCTATTTATATATTCTGCAAACCTTATTATGAGATATATTCTATTACCAAATGAAGTCGCCTGCCGCGGCTCTACAATAGTATGGAGTAGCATATCCCATGATGCCCTGGTAAAAATGCATAGGATGCTAGAATGTTGTGTTGGCGTGCCTATAAGAGCCCAGTCAAGCCATGTTCCCGCCTTTTTGGCCTTGAGAACAACTGAGGCTGATGTCTAATTTTCAGCAGAGGGTTTGAACTCTTTCCTCTGAGCCACTACCAAGCAGATGAGCGAACATGTCCCAGGCACGGCCGAGCGTCGCCACTGTTTTTCCAGACCGCAGTTGAGAGGGCAGACAGGCCCTATGAAGATCTAAAAGATCCAAGAGGATCTTGATTGTGGGTTATAATTATCTGCTGTGGGGTGAGTTTTGAATGAACCTTTATGGTAAAAATCGGAACATAGGGATAGAATAGCTATGTCTGTGCCCGAGAACAATAATGGAGGGGTATATGCCTGGGAAGAGAGGAAGAGGAAGGCCAAAGAGAAGATGGGTACAGGATGTTGCGGATGATCTTCAGATGGGTTAACTGAAGCGGGACAACTTGCTTATGATCGAGAGGTTTTCCGGAAGGTTGTCATGGGAGCGAGATTCTGCAAAGGACATGCTACTGAATGAATGACCTTTGTTCCATCTTGGTGTCTGATCATTGCTGGTGGTGTGTATCAGACTACAGTTACAGTGCTGTGATGGGAGATCTCTAGAACTGTATTGGATGACTAACCATGCTGTGATGGAATATCACTGGTACTGTGAAGGATGATCATGTGTATATTTATATTTGTCAATGCATCTAATCATGAATTGTATTTATTAGGGCATTGACATTATTAATCAAATGTTGTTGTATATTTTCAATTACATTATTCTGATTCCCTATACACGGACCTGAATTCTTCTAATATTTCAAAATCTTTTTTTTTTTAAATTAACAGTAGAGATAGAATGAGATTCTCTTTGTCTTCTTATTCCTCGCTTCTTCTATGGCCCATGAGCAGTCGGCGTTGTGCTATTATCTCTATCATCTCTGTGCGTTTACACAAAGGTACCTATAAACTGTATATGTACCTTTGATGAGCCGTAGCTTCACCAGTGACCCCTAGTCCTCTGCTTTTCTTGTGCTTCAATAGGATTTTAATTATGTTTCTAATTTAATGTCTTTTTTTTTTCCATTTTCAGATCCCGTGTACTTCACCCTTAATTATGGCTACTAGGAAAAGAAAAATGGGCGCCGAGTGTCGATTTTGTAAATGAAGAATGGGGAGTAAAGTACTTCTTTGTGGAAACATAGGACAAGAAAACCAGTTACGTAATATGCAGCGAAAGCGTTGCCGTTTTAAAAGAGGACAATCTTCGGCGTCACTACGAAATAAAACATCTATCAACATATTAAAAGTTTTCTGGAAAGATACGCACCGCGAAATAGGAGACCATTAAACGTGGTTTTGAAACAAAAAGAAATCTCTTCACGAGAAAATTTGTTGAAAATGAATCTGTCACTCGTACAAGTTACAAAACAGTGCATAATGTGGCAGTACGAGGAAAATCGTTTACTGATGGCACTTCATCAAAGAGTGTTTGATCGAAGCAGCAAATGGATTGTGTCCTGAGAAAGCCGATTTGTTTGGAACCCTCAGCCTTTCGGCAAGTTCAGTTGTGCGGAGAACAGAAGAACTTGGAGAGAACATAGTGCTGCAGATACGTGAGAATACTAGGAACTTGATTATTGATTTGTCCAGATACATACATATTTAAGTTATTATTGTTACAGATAATTAGAATACAGCAGTATCTGTATGGAGAGAACGGTTGTAACTACGTATATTGTCATCAAAATAAGATCTGAAGTATGTCGAGCAGACGAAATGTAATCCAACATTGCAAGTTATCTACGAGCGAAATCGTCATAGTCCAGATAAGTTAGATTAATTATTAATTCCTGAAATAAAAAAATAAATTCAGGACAATGAAAAAAAAAAAAATAAAGTCATGAATGAAAAGAATAAACAAATGAAAAAAAGAAAAAAAAAAGAAAAGACATGACAAAACAATTGAAAAGACAAACAATAGAAAAGAACAAGATTTGTCATTATTTCGTTTAATGCATTTGTCAGTATTACATGATGTATTATTATTATTTTATCATGACAATACACATATATTATGCACACTTTCACACAAATTCCACAGGTTTAGTAAACAAAATAGGAAGGGCACATGATGCAAAGGTTACTACTGATTTAATTTATGAAGAAATTTGATTAATTTTGATTATTCGATGATTTCATTACAATTGTATTATTGCATGGGTTATTATGCATAACTTTAAAATGCATTTTTTTCATGAACAGGATGATTGGGAATGAAAGGAATATTAACTATCTAGGTAATTAATTTAATATTGCTATTATTATGTGATAGAGTAGGATTAAATATTGCAGCTATACTCATAAGTAACAACATTAGAAAGTACCGGAAAAAAAATATGCACATATGAAAACAAAACCCCACATGAAGCGTTACACGAAACAGTCCAAGTCGAAGCACAGAAGTTACGTCAACTGTAGTCAGGTCATACACACAGTGGAGTATGAGAAGGTCGACTATGATTATGAACAGGGAAGGCAAGAGCGATTCACTTAACAATGATGTCAGTGGAGGCTGGATGTAATGAACACACACATTTAAGGAGCCACTAAGGATGTCCGGGGAGACATTGGGACTTAGTGATGCTGGACTTCAATTCTCTGAGATAAAAAGGAGTTTGGGAGCCACACATTGTCTACGGGGATAGATGTAAAATGTGTCCGATTTATAAAAACAATTTTTTTTTTTGGTGATGAGTTCATAACAATTCAACTATTCACAATGGAATAGGTTATAAGGATAAGGGATACGCTTTATTGCAGAGATACGGACAGTTATGTGCGACCTTTAGTGAACAATGTAGACGGAGATGTGCGACCTTTAGTAGACAATGTAGACGGAGATGTGCGACCATGGACCAATATGACAGGTATGTTCGACTACTGCGACTCATGTCACAGACTGGAAGACTGAGTTTATAGGTAAAATGTCTACAACATTTTAATTTGACGAGGGGGCATATGTGCCATGTGTCGCAGGACTGATGATACAGTAATCGGGAAGTAGAAAAGGATAGTGCACATTGAACGCACAAAAGCTGACTTGGTGATGGAAAGCGTCACAAAGAAACAGACGGGAACCAGCGATGATGACAAGAAGTTAGACCATCCATGTAGAAGACATTGAAGGATAACGTTTGGGATGTGTCCCAGTAAACTACAGATAGTAAAACAGGTATCAGGGTGATGTGTAATGGAAAACGATAGTTAAATCTCACCCTAGGCCGAAGTAGAAATCTCGACAGGGACCAGTAGTTAGTGGCTATACTATCCAAATACTGTGAGTATTTTGTGCGAGAGTTATTGACAGTTGTTGCCTATAATGATACATGCTTGTGTATGATGACAGTAGGAAAACTGAGTAATGTTTGAACGATACCAGACATCAGCAACGTACATGGGAAGGCGGATACGGCAGATAGCCGGCCTAGTGTAGAGCTAATGTGTAGGGCGATTCAGTAATAAACATTAGGTTTGACTGGAACACACATGAGTTCATGTTATCTATTGTGCACAGCGTCAATGAACAGCTACGTACTTATTGTTCAACAAAGTGTTGTTGGTATTATTTAAGATGCCATGATAGTCGACTCAGAACCGAGCCAAATGAAGAGAGGACCCAATACTTGTGTGAGAAGGGTAGTGCTAATAAATAGAGGACTTAGAGGAGGGTCAGCGGAGTTACTACGTGGCATCCCACTGTGGAATCCCCGGAAACGACAGAGCTGATCGATTGGCTAAGGAAGGAGCACAAGAAGAACAACCAGATGTGCCTATTACATACCACCAAAAGAAAAGAATGATCAAATCAGTCAGAAGGCCACCAAACCTTACTCAAGACGACTACCACGTTATGGACAGACCAGAACAGGTCATTCTTCTGCGCCTCAGAACAGGACACAATAGATTACGCAACCACATGTATACAAAATTCAAGATTGGTGACTCAGCCATATGCACATGTGGTTTGGCGTCGCAGACAGCAGAACACATACTCCAGGATTGCCCAAACTACAACATATCCAGGCGAACCTTCTGGCCTAGAGAGACAACAGTGGAAGATAAACTCTATGGACCGCTGAGTGAACTGAAAAAGACTGTTAGATTCATACAAGAGACAACATTGCAGTTATAGACATAGTTTAGGCGAACGAAAGAAGAAGAAGACTAGGAACTTGTTGTGGTATTCTCTGGCGCTGGGTGAGTCTACTGATCTCTCGAGTACGTCACAACTTCTCGTGTTCATTCATGGTGTCAATTCGGACTTTCAGATAACGGAAGAGTTGGCGTCCGTTTGCAGCATGCATGGAACAACAACTGGGAAAGACATTTTCATGGAAGTGCAAACAATTTTGCAAGATTATAATCTTAAGTGGAATCAGCTTAGAGGTGTTACAGTTGATGGAGGAAAAAAACATGGCTGGAGTGAGGAAGGGTCTGGTGGGGTAGATCAGGACTCAGTTGGAAGATTTGCAAATTCCAGGCGTTCTGTTCATACTCTGCATCATACATCAGCAAGCACTCTATGGGAAGACTTAGATATTTATTGTGTACTGAAACCAGTCGTTACTGCTGTGAACTTCATTCAAGAACATGCACTCATTCACCGTCAGTTCCAGGCTTTTCTTTAAGAAATTGATTCTAAATTCTGTGACTTGCCTTATCACACTTCAGAGAGGTGGCTCAGCTGCGGTAAAGTCCTGCTTCGTTTTCACAAGCTCCGAAACGAAATAGATGTTTTCCTCACTGAAAAATATAAAGCTGATTCACAGCTGTCAGATCCTACCTGGTTGTCAACGTTGTCATTTTTGGTCGACATGAATGAACTGAACTTGAAACTTCAGGGAAAGGTTTACCTCGTCGGTGATCTCTACAGAACCCTCAAAGGATTTCGGAGAAAGCTGTCATTGTTGGAAGCACAACTGGAAGGAGAAAACCTTTCTCATTTTCACTGTTTCAAAGAGTTTGGAGAGATTTTCAGATCTTGACAGAATTGAGAGTGACATTCTTCTGTTCCAGAATCCATTTGATTGTAACCTTGATGTTGTGCCAGTTGAACTACAGTTGGAACTCATTGATTTGCAAGCAAATGACTTGTTGAAAGAGAAGCACAGAGAAGAAAAACTTGTTGAATTGTAACCGCTGCTTACCTGATGTTGAGTTTCGAAACTCAAGAAATGTGCCGCTGGTATGGCATCAGTGTCTGGAACAACTTATGTCTGTGTGCAAACATTTTCAAAAATGAAATCTGTGAAGTCACCACATCGAACGAGATTGACTGATGAACATTTGAAAGCAATTATCTTGAGTGGATGCAGCAATTCAAAACCAAACATTGATGGTCATTTTGAAAGCCACACGCCAGTTTCACAAATCTCCCTAACCTCTTTTGCTGCTTAGTTTGTGAGATTCGGATATGTGCACATTAGGTATGATGTAACTATCTTTGTGCTAACGTCTCCTCTTTGATAACTTTGTTTAGTATATAAATATGTTGGTTGTCTTTGTTTTTTGTGCATTGCACGCCCTTCCCGTGATTAACTTAGTGTTTCATCATTTTCCCAGAGCTTTCGTTCTAGCTTGCAGGTATTGTTAACGTTAGTTGTATATCCTTTACTAGACGTTTGCAGCCAACACCAGCATTGTTTGCTGTTCTTTTATGTCTTGGCAAGTTTACGTTCAGTAGTTTACCATTGCTTTCTGAACGACCGGCACCCATAACAAAGCGAAAAAAAACCAGTGCAACGTTGTATGCTGCCAGGCAATCGTTGTTAGTTACTTTGGTAGTCCAAGGTATTCGCAGCATTCGTCTCAGGAACAACATTATAGATGCTTGCAAGCTTTTCCTAGTTTGATCATTAACGTTCCTGAATTGTTGTAAGGCCCATGAATCATTAAAAAAAATATCTACCCGTGTTGTGAGTCGGCGTTCTGAAAAAAAAAATTATCTCTTGTTCACCACTTGGAAACGCCCATGTGTTACTGTGGCCCATAACGAAGACAAAATATATCAGTTCAGTTATCAGTTATCAGTTGGGGTATCTTCATTGCACTCCGGACATGTCCATAGATGCTCAGATCCTCCCCCCAGCATATGCATCAGCGTCCGGTGGCTAATAGTGCCAGTTCTGTGTTGGTTGACGAAGCGCTTTGTTTTCCCGATGTACCTTTCGCGTCTGGCCGTGCCGATTCTTACTCCCAAGTCTTTCATCCTGGACAGCGATGTGGAAACACTGACGTCAAAGTGCTCTGTTCTAGCCATATTTTTAAGGACGTTAATAACATCGCACGATCCATGGGCTGGCCATCTACAGTGGGTGCAGAGCCAGCCAGTTTATCAGCTCGTTCATTTCCCTCGACTCCCGCATGTCCCGGGACGAAGATGAAGGTGACTTTACGAACAACAGACTTCCGCAGCGACTCAGTCCACTGTCTACGTACAGATACAGCTTCAACCTTCTGAATCATGCTCATTGAATCACTTAGTACACACACGTTGGTATAATGCAGTGATTCCAGCCATATGAAAGCCTGTGTAACTGCCATCACCTCCATCGTTATGCTGCTCGTGGTAATAGAGTGGGCACCACTGGATTCTTGAACGGTTCGGCCCGCTGAACGGGCTGTAAATGCCCACGCACTTCTCTGCTGCTTTACAACAGATCCATCTGTATAGATGAGCACTTCGGGGCTATCTGAGTGTTCATAGATGAGCGCGTTAACCTCAGCATTGACAGCGGCGGGGTTCTGCTCTCTGCACCGTCTGTGGAGTGTGATAATGCAGGAGAAAGTGCACTTAAAAGCTGGAGGCATCGGCACCCATTCCTTGCCGGGGTTGATACTGGTAAGACTGCAAACCTGTCTGACGACATCTTCCGCCCGCCCCATCCATGATTTGCCCCTCTATAGCCTGTCACCCTGTCTCTGAATATAGCGTCATGCAGAGGGTGCTGCTCATCTGCACTTATTTTTAAGTATGCACGAGCTCTCCAGATCTTGATCCTGTGTTTCAAAGAATAAGACAAAGAATAGCAACACTGTAATCTACCATATCTGAAATATGAGGTAACTAAGAATGGTAGTAGTAGTAGTAGTAGTAGTAGTAGTAGTAGTAGTAGTAGTAGTAGTAGTAGTAGTAGTAGTAGTAGTAGTAGTAGTAGTAGTAGTAGTAGTGGTAGTAGTAGTAGTAGTAGAAGTAGTAGTAGTAGTAGTAGTAGTAGTAGTAGTAGTAGTAGTAGTAGTAGTAGTAGTAGTAGTAGTAGTAGTAGTAGTAGTAGTAGTAGTAGTAGTAGTAGTAGTAGTAGTAGTAGTAGTAGTAGAGGTAGCAGCAGCAGCAACAGCAATAATTGTAGTAGTAGTAGTAGTAGTAGTAGTAGTAGTAGTAGTAGTAGTAGTAGTAGTAGTAGTAGTAGTAGTAGTAGTAGTAGTAGTAGTAGTAGTAGTAGTAGTAGTAGTAGAAAGTAAGTAAGTAAGTAAGTAGTAGTAGTAGTAGTAGTACCAACTCATCCCGTAGATAATTGAAGCTGCAAATTGAACAATAATTAACAAGCTTGCACAGGTTTTGGTGTGAATCGGTTTAGGGTCCACGCTTTGGGATATGAAGTGCAGATGAAGAAGGTAATGAAGAAAAACTAAATAACTCACAAAAACACGTGTAAAATAATTTATTTTGTTACTATATATATATATAATGCAAAACAACATAAGCATCCATTAGAGAAACGAGTTGCTGTACTCTATGTTTTAAAAATTACTTCTCGGATTATGAAAGACAAAATAAATTGTGTACCATAAACACACAAGCAAGGAAAGAGAAGATCAAAGGGCATAACATGCCAGATACTGCTGTAGCGATGTGAGGTCTTCAGTTAATGTTCTCAGCTTATACACAGCGTTTACTGTACCCTTGTCTTCTACAAAGCCGACATTGTTCTCACTATTCGGGTCGTATTGTCTTCCTACCTTTTTGCATGATAATTCTTCGGTCCATGGTTATAATCACTTAGCTTCCTTAAAATACAGTTTTATTTCACCTTGAGCGCTTTACATGCCAACTTTTAATGTCAAAAAGTTAGTTAATTGATTACGTCTTGTTTTACTTTGAACACTTTACATGCCAACTTCTAATGTCAAAAGTTAGTTAATTCATAATTTCTTGTTTTACGTTTTACGTAACAGTATACCACAAAAAGAAACGATGTACAGACCAGATAGAAGCAGAGGAAGAGGCCGACCACGTCAACGATAGGACGCAGGGAATAACAAAGTCCATGGGAATATCGATACATGAAGCCCATAAGCGGGCACTCTCCCGTTGTTTATACTTCACCTCGACACCGCACGGTACAAAGGAACATGATGAGATGAGATCAGATGATGAGATTGTTTCAGGTTCAGCACTCTACAACTCTTCTCTGCTTTCTGATTGTTGCTCTTCTTGTAGCCATTGAGGCACTAAGGTTTCCCAGATGAAGCGTCTGTCTCCTAAAATGTCCTCTCTAACATGATGGTTGCAGAGAAAAGCTCAGATAACTCTTCGTTCTCCGTATCAAAAGGTGGCATACGACATTTATCTGCTGGTTTAATTTCTTGTTGCGATTTCTGTTTGCAAGTTAAAAAGAAAGAAAGAGCTTATCTGTAAGTTAAGCCGTAATCCCTATTATAGGTGTATCTTTGTGAGGTTGTGTAATCTGCCTCAGAGAGGAGAGAGAGAGAGAGAGAGAGATGAGAGGAGAGCGAAGAGGGAGAGAACGAGAGCTAGAGACGTTGGTATATAAGTTAAACGCTGTGGACGGAATGGATAGTCGGACGGAGGCAGGACCAACAGGACAGATAGCGACATGGCGGACGAACGAACAGACAGCTAAACAGATATGTAAATATTGAAAATCCCAAGATACACACAGACAGAACGTACAGACTGTGTGACAATGGAGAGACCTTAAAGGGACCGCGAGGAGATTTTTGCTTTAGCGGGGGTGGGGGGCGGGGTGAGGGGTTCGTTTTGCTCTCTCGCTCTTTGACCATCAAGCGTTTTCCACACACTACGCCTGGCAGCAGCTAGACTGATATTTGCATATGGAATTGCAATCCCTATTACTAGTGTCGCTCGCCATGCGTCGACTCCATTCCGACTTCTGTAATTTAAATCCCCAAGTCAAGGACGAGAAGTCAACATTTTAATCCAACTGACTGCTGTAAGGGGGTTGAACCCACTACCTCGGCATCAGTACACGAGATGTTTAAGAACGAGCATTCTTATCCATTCGGCCATGCTGACCTACGAATGACTACTAACTGTGAAGAAACTGGAGGCAGTAAATGTGTGGCTTGTTGAGGGGGAAACAATAAACTGTAAGAACTTGGAGGCAGTAAATATGTGGTTTGTTGAGGGAAGACAATAAAATGTAAAGAAACTGGAGGCAGTAATAATGTGGCTTGTTGAGGAAGACAGTAAGCTGTACAGAAACTGGAGGCAGTAAATATGTGGCTATTGAGGACGACAATAAACTGTAAAGAAACTGAAACGGCAGTAAATAGTGGCTGGTAAAGGAAGTATGTTGAGAAGCTTCGTGGACAGGGAAGCCAATACACTGTGACAAACATGGAGGCAGGAAATATGTTGCTTGTTGAGGGAAGACAGTAACTGTAAAAAAAAAAAAAAACTGGAGGCAGTAATATGTGGCTTGTTAAGGAAGGATGTTGAGAACATCATGGGCAGGGAAGACAATAAACTGTGAACAAACTGGAGGCAGGAAATATGTGGCTTGTTGATAGGAGACAATAAACTGTGTAGAAAACTGGAGGCAGTAAATGTGTGGCTTGTTAAGGGAAGACAATAAACTGTAAAGAAAACTGGAGGCAGTAAATATGTGGCTTGTTAAGGAGGGATGTTGAGAAAATTGTGGTCAGGAAAGACAATAAACTGTGAAGAAATTGGAGGCAGGAAATATGTGGCTTGTTAAGGGAAGACAGTAAACTGTTAAAAAAATAACCTGGAGGCAGTAAATATGTGGCTTTGTTAAGGAAGGGATGTTGAGAACATTGTGGGCAGGTGAGACAATAAACTGTGCTGTTGGGAGCTGCAGCGGTTACAAGAGCAATCATTGTATCCATCAGGTAAGGGGAACTCAGTGGAGTAGTAGTGTTAGACATGTGCTTGTCGGTCTAGTGGCCATGGTCTCCATCCGAACTGATTTGAATTTTTGTTTAATTGATCTGGGCAATCAATTCTAAAAGGAATACCAGAAACTATCTTTAGAAGTAAAAGGCTGGTCGATAAATGGAAAGAAATGGTGCATGATAAGGCAGACGTGATAGGCGTGTGATGTGTTTGGTGTTGAAGACAGATAAATCATCATAGCCTGAAGCGAATGGTTCGGCAAGGGAGTGACCAGAGGATCTGGCCGACACTCAGCGCTCCGAGGACAGGCCACACGGACACATAACCAGACTGCGGCTGGTACAATTAGTATTGCAATTCTTCGCTGACTGTTTAAGATTAGGACGGGGCACGTTTGGGAATGCCCTGAATGCTGTGATGCCGTTCTTTACTCAGCTCTACTCAACATCATGAAATTGGATCGTCATCGTCCACGGTGTCTGCTACTCAAAGATTAAGAAGATGAAGTATGTTTAATAAAATATGTACTCACCCAGTTTTTATGAAAGCTGTAACCAGGTCAATGAACTTGCCTTTCAGGTGAACGTCCTCCTCGTAAAACCTATCTTCCAGGTGATGTAGTAAAGTTTTCTATAAACTCTTTAGTATTTAGGTCAAACAATAGGCCAGATCTAGAGCATGCAGCATGTAATGTTTAGGCACGTATCTCGGGCTGTGATCAAAGGACAAAAGATAAGCATTTTTCGCTGGACTTGCCTGCTTTGCCCTTGACTGTCTAGCGTATGCTTTCTACAAACTTAAACTTAATTTCAGGAAGGATAAGTCAGTTGTCAAAGAAATTAGCGACTTTTCAAGATCCCCATATATTTTTGTGTACTCCTTCACAACAGATTCACTAACACGTTTTGGTAAATGCAGCCATGGGGTTAATCCTCTGTAAAACATGTTCCTGTAAAGATACATCTAGAACCCCAAAGCTAGCACTGATTAAGACATAACCGTCATCAGCGGTGATACTAACAATATAGTCCCGACTGTAGAAGCCAACCTCCGACAGATAATCCGTGTCATTTCAGAAGTTCCGAGAACGGTCTCGGCAGAAGGTCATCACCGTAAGATGTCGGTCCAAGCAGCGGATTAAACTCAAGTCTGGCACAAATACTTCACTAGGCAGTTGTTTCAGGCATTTCACCACGGCTTCTTCATTTCCGTTGACAGATTCCACGCCACATCCTAAATTTTTGAGCAGCCATTTGCAGGAAGCCGTGGAAGTGCGTGCTGACGTGGGTAGGAGGTCTACGGTGCCGCTCAAGAGTACCGCCTGTCAATGAATATAATAAACACATTTAAATGATCATTTTTCACGTTGTGAGGCTATTGGGTATACGGTACTTGCCATTTAGTTGTATAAACAAACTTGACATTAAATGAGTATGGAAGATAATAGGGAAACAAAACTCGCTTACACTCATGGAAATAAATGACCGTAAACCCCGAGGTAGACAAGAAGATGGTGGAGAGATAATATATATACAGACCTACAAGCACTTGGAATCAACGACTGGCAAGAGAAGATCAACCAGAGAGACGAAAGTAGTTAGTTTGTCGTTAGTAGTGCTTCCAACTTCACAGCAAAGAGTCACCCCAAATTGCCCCGCTCCTGTGCCAGTGAATACGAGTGTCACACAAAATGCCTCCTCATTGTCCCATGTTATAACAGAATTCCCGCGGGTTTCAGTCGCCAAACATTTTCCACGTTCTCCCTACCCTTGTGCAGAGAGGAGGATGGAGATCCTGAGATAGGTGTGTGTGTGGTGTGAGTGTGTGTGCTGTGTGTGTGTGTGTGTGGTGTGTGTGTGTGTGTTCGCGCGCGGGTGGATGCGGGTGCTAGTGCGTCGTGCGCGTGTGTGTGTGTGAAGGGGGGGGGGATTCTATGTGACTCAATTAGGAATCTAAATCTAAACATTCTTTGGTTTCTGGGTGAAACACGAGTTCAATTAAACTGATTCACGGATTCCGTGAACATGAGGAAAACTCAGAATATTACACGTTGATATTCAATCGATATATATGCGTGCTAATCGGAAATTTAGGATTGTCCCGGCGTATTAGGTCGGTTGGGATTTTTGGAAAACCATAAAAGAGACTAAGCTACTCCCAAGCAGGGTCGCCATTCTAAATGTTTTTACATCCAGATCTAGATGCTATTTACCGGCGTCTAGATGCGTTTTCTGACTGATTGGAGGTTAGATGTTATTCTAGATGTTTTTCATTTGGAGATAAATATTTTATAGATTTGACTTATATTTCGGTGTCATTTAATTATTTACTTTCTAAAATATTATAAGAAGTACCCTTTGTTTTCTCACTGTGAAGAAGATTTGATTTGTGATGTTTCTACAAATAGAATATTATTAGACGAATCGAATGACATTTCTGTTCTGAAAGTGCTCGGTGTATGTGTTATATATTATAGCCACATGCAGAGACCAAAGTAGTTTCTACATTTGTAGATCTTCAAGCATCCTTATCATGTCGACATGTCTCAATTATCGAAGCCTTTGTGTAGGCAATAAAGCAAAGATATATATCTTTGTTTACTTCTATAGAATGTTCAATTACTGTTCTCAGTATATACACAGCATTTACTGTGCTCTTGCCCTCTACAAACCACATGTTCTTCTCTATTTCGGGTTGTATTTTCTCTTCGAAACAACTACAATAATAATAAAAACAACAAGACGAATAACAAGATGAAGAAGTAAACGAAGAAGAAAAGGGGCAGAGGAGGAGGTGGATGAGGAGAAGGAAGAGAGAAGAGATGAAGAACGAACAAGAACAATAGAAGAGGGAAGAGAAGGTGAGGAAGCGGTTTAGAAGAGGATGAAATAAAAGAACATGGAGAAGAAGAAGATCAAGAAAGAAATAGAACAACAACAATAACAACAACAAAACGGAAACAATTACAAAAATAATAAAACAACCAGACGAAAAACAAGATGAAGAAGAAACGAAGAAGCATAAGAGGGAGCAGGAGGAGGCGGAGGAGAACGAGGATAAGAAGAACAGGAACAATAGAAAAGGGAGGATGAGGTGGAGAAGCGAGGGTAGAAGAGAGAGGAGCAAAAAGAACAAGGAGAAGAAGAAGACAAACAAGTAGAAGAAAACATCAACAACAACAGACAAATAACAAGAACAAGAATAATAACGAGAACAAGAAGGACAACAATAAGAGAGCTAACCAAGTAGACAGGCTGAGTGGGCCTGGTGCGATACTTACTTTAGTGAACAGACCTTTAGGCCAAGGGCGAGACACTCAACAGCGACGCGCTCATTGACCCAGCCGACTCGCCAGAAATCGTGACGTCATCAGGATCGCCTCCAAATTCCGGATGTTGTCCCTGACCCACTGCAAGGACAACAGCTGGTCCCAGTGACCTTGATTTCCCGGGTGTATGTCCGGAATTTCCTCGCAAAAATCCGAACCAATTTAGTCTGTAGTTCAATGTTACCACAATGATGTCTCCCTGTGGAATACACAAGGCCAGGAAACGGATTGTTACGTAAAATTGTGGTATAACAGATAAAATAGATTGAGAGTGAAGTAGATCAATATCAGCCTATTAACAGATTCGGTCTAGTCTAGTCTTTCCTCTTGGGCCTAAGGTGGCGCATGGGGCAGAAGTCGTGGCTCTCCATGTTTGTGCGTAGCGCTAACATTTATAGCCAGAAATCTGATTCTGTAACAACCGCGAGTTTTATGATGGCGGATTGTCAAGCCGCCGATCAAACGACTTAAGTCAAGCTAGAAGAAAACACGTCACGCCATCCTGACCCAAGCCGGAAGCTCTGCAAACCCTCCGATGGCAGCCTCGCACCACGGGCCCACCAGCCAAGCACGTGAATAAGAATATCGTCACACATCCGTGTGGGATTCTGACTTAGACGAGTTCAGCCATACTCCCTCGGATGATAGCCTCGCACCACTGGCTTATCAGCCAAGCACGTGAACCATCAAATACTGTACCTGTGTGTTGCCTGGGCCCATAAGGAAAGCAAAGAATAGCAACACTGTAGCCTACCACGCATGTCGTAAGAGGCGACTAAGGAGGCTATTGCCAAACATAAATGAAGGTTTGGGACTAAACAAAATGGATGTTTGAAAATGGAAGTAGGGGTGTGACACAGTTATGAATTAAAAGGTGTTAATATGGTAGGACACATGTTGTATTATATATTGCATTAAAGGGCGTTGGATATGGAAACTACTGTGTATATTAGGAAACTACTGTATATAAGCCATAGGCAGATACGGGAAGTAGCTCAAGACGATTGATTAATAATCCCAGACACTGAATCAGTTAAGAAATGTGTGCGACTGGTATGTGTAATGTCTCCAGATCTGTTTCCCCGTACAGTGAAAATACATTTACACCTTTAGAAGATATGAAAGGAATCATCATTGGGGATATAACTTCAGTAACATTAGTTATGCGGATGATACAGTATTGATTGCTGACAACAAACAGGTACAACTATCTCGGAACATTCATAACATCTGATGGGAGGTGCCAAAAGAGATTAGGTACAAGAATCGCTATTACCAAATTAAAAACGTACTAACCAATAAAAAGATGTCAATTGCAACGAGAAAAAAGTGTTGAAGCGCTACATAGAAACCGTACGTTTGAAATGATGTCCCGGGAAGGTTAACCAGGTCAACAAATGCCCGCAGAAGTCGGATGTCTCGGCCTAACGGCGCAAGAACGCAGCTCTGCTGTAAACAGGTACAACGCAATCACGTCCGGAAAAAAAACTCGGGTGAACGCAGAAGAAGAAGAAGAAGAAGAAGAAGAAGAAGAAGAAGAAGAAGAAGAAGAAGAAGAAGAAGAAGAAGAAGAAGAAGAAGAAGAAGAAGAAGAAGAAGAAGAAGAAGAAGAAGAAGAAGAAGAAGAAGAAGAAGAATTGATGTGAAACGTGGACAATGAGCACACAAGCTAAACAACATCTAATGGCTGTGGAATTGTGGTTTCTGAGGAATATGATCATTTGTAAAACTAACCTTATGTCAAACAATCATGTCTGTTTCATCAATGGTATTCTACGTTTTTATCGAAAAGTTACGAAGAAAGTTGTCTTCATTGTAATCACTTTCTCCTCATTATCATCTGCCACTGTCTCCTCCTCTCCCTTTTCATGTGCTTCTTCTTCGTCTCCTTCTACTACTTCATTTTTCTTCTTCTTTCTTTTACTTCTCCACATGTACCATCATCATCATTGCCGTCTTCTCTTCTTTTTTGTATTTTTTTCTTCTTCTACCACTTCTTCTTTATATTTCCTTCAAAGTTAATGCGTCACATTATGAAATACATAGAGGTAGCAAAGAATAACAGCCACCAATGAATGTAGCAGGTGATAGACTGTACAGCAAGAGGTTTAGATTTTCTCCAAAACCGACATCACCAAATCTGCTGGTTCTCATCTCATCTCATCATGTTCCTCTTGTACCTTGCGGTGTCGAGGTGAAGTATAAACATCGTGAGAGTGCCCGATTATGGGCTTCATGTATCGATATTCCCATGGACTCTGCTATTCCCTCCGTCCAACGTTTACGTGGTCGGCCTCTTCCTCTGTTTCCATCTGGTCTGTACATCATTGCTTGTTGTGGTATGCTGTTGAATGGTAACCTACTTGCATGGCCAAACCATTTGACTTGCTGCTTTCTAATAAAATCTAGTGCTGCTATAACCCCCACTTTAGTCCTGATTTCTTCATTTCTGATCTTATCTCTTCTTGATACGTTGAGTATTCTTCTCAGGAATCTCATTTCTGTTGTTGTGATTTTTCTTTTCTCTTTTTCTGTCATTGTCCAGGTTTGGCATTGGTAGCATAGAGTTGGTAGGAAGATTGTGTTGTAAAGTGCTTTCTTAGTAGTTATTGATACATGTTTGTTCTTTAGTATTGGTGCCATTTGTCCAATGAGTTGGTTTGCCTTATTGCATCTATTTTCGATCTCGTCTTCTGATCTGCCATTTGATGATATTATACTTCCTAGGTACTTGAAACTCTTTACTTGTTTCAAGGGATGTTCGTTTAGGTGAATTGTTGTTGTTTTTTCTTCTTTAGTTATAGTCATTACCTCTGTTTTGCTTGTGCTAATTTTCATGTTATGTTCCCTACACATTTCGTTTAGACTATTCATGTGGTCTTGTAATTCAGCTTCTGATTTTGCTATTAGTGCTTGGTCGTCCGCAAACAGGAGTTCTCTAATGGTTAGATTTGCAGATGGTTCTTCTTCTGTGTTCTCGTCATGCGGTATTCTTGCGGTCTCTGTTTGGCTGGTTTCTTTACATATGTTGTCTATATATGTTATGAACAAGAGAGGGGACAGGACACAACCTTGTCGTACTCCAGATCTTATGGTGAAGGGTTCTGAGTGTCCTCCAGTTGCTCTCACTATGCATTCACTGTTGTTGTATAAGCTTCTACATAGGTTTGTTAGATGTGTACTCACTCCATATTGTTTAAGGATTTCCCACAGCTTGTTTCTATCTACTCTATCAAATGCCTTTTCTTGGTCGACAAAGGCTAAGTAGAGTGTTTCATTGAATTCGATTGATTTTTCTATAAGTTGTCTAAGAGCAAAAATGGCATCTGTGCATCCTTTGTTTTTCCTAAATCCAAGTTGTGTTTCGCTTAGCTGGGGTTCTATAGTAGTTCGTAATCTTTTCTCAAGAATTTTGCAAAATATTTTCCCAGTATGACTCAACAGTGAAATGCCTCTGTATTGTGTGCAAGTCTCTTTTGCTGCCTTTGTTTTTCCAAATTGGGATAATTATGGCGTTTCCCCAGTCTCGTGGTGTCTGTTGTTCTATCCAAACATGGTTGAATAGTCTATGTAGCCATGCTGTTCCTACTTCTCTTGCTGCTTTAATTAGTTCATTTGGTATTTCATCTTGTCCCGGTGATTTGTTCTTTGGGGCTAATCTGATGGCTTCTATAATTTCTTCTTTTAGTATGTCTGGTTCTAGTTCTTCGGTGGCATCTGTGTAGGTTTCTTGAATTCCTGTGACATCTGATGGGATGTTGAGAAGTTGTTCGAAATACTGCTTCCATCTTATTAGGATTTGTTTTTGTTCACTTATTGGTTCTCCATTTTCAATGTTAATTATTTGAGTTGGGTCAAAGGGTTCTCCTCTGGTTCGCTTTGCACTTATCTTTTTGTAGAAGTTTCTAGTTGCCTCCTTGTAGTTTTTATTTAGGGTTTCTCCATACTCTTCCCAGTCTTTTTGTTTTTCCCTCTTTACTATTCTATTCACATGTCTTCTCGCTATTCTATATTCTATGTAATCACATTCCTGTTTGCTCTTCAACCACTTTTTATATTTTTCCTTTTTGTCTTTTACCGCTTTCTTTACCTCTGTGTTCCACCAACTTGTTATTTTCTTTATCCGTGTTTTGCGTTTTTTCGTGGTTCCACGTGTTATTTTTGCAGTATTTAAAATGCTTGATTTGAACATCTCCCATTCTTCTTCCACTGTTTTTCTTTCTATAGGTAATTTTACAAAGATTTCAGTTAGTTCTTTCTCGTAATTTTCCCTTACTGCCTCGTCTTTAAGGTTTTTTAAGTTTACTGATTCGCATGGCATGTATTTTCCTGCTCTTTGCTTTCTTCTTCTGATGGTTCTTATTGTGGCAATGACTGCTTTATGATATGTGTTTATACTTAAATTGGGCACTGCCCTTGCATCTAATATATTTCTCTTCTGTTATTTCTTGTTAATATAAAATCAATTTGGCTTTTAGTATCTATATCGTTCCATTTATACCAGGTGTATACTTGTGAGTCTTTATGTTTATAGAATGTGTTTGTTATATAGAGGTCGTGTTGGCTGCAATAGCTCTATTAGTCTACTTCCGTTATCATTCCTTTCATTATGCTGATCTCCAAATGCTCCCAGATGTTTTTCTATGCCCACTCTGTTATGTCCTAGTCTTGCATTGAATCTCCCATAACTATGATGTTGTCCTGCTTATCTATTTTATTTAGCACGTCATGGATAGTCTTCGTAGAATTCCTCGCATTCTTGCTCATTTTTGTTTGTATTACATGGTGCGTATATTTGTACATATGTTGTAATTGTTTGTTCTTTTATTCTCACTGTTATCATTCTTTCTGATATATATTTTATTTCTAGTATTCCTCTTGCTAGCCGTAGTTCCATGACTATTCCCACACTGGGTCTTGCCCGTTCTTGCCGTTCTACTCCAGAGTAGACAAATATGTAACTGTGGTGGAGCTCCTTGCATCCTTTTCCCTTTGTTGTGGTGTCCGCTATTCCCATAAGTCCAATTTTCCTCTCTTCCATTGTTTCTATAAGCTCTTCTTCTTTGCTATTTAAACCGCAGATGTTCATTGTGCCTATTTTTTGAGTCGCTAATCTATCTCGTAGTCCATTAACATTGCCGGGCCGATATCCGTTTGGGTCAGTCCGTTATACTTCTTAGTTTTTCTACGATCTGCTGGTTATGACAATTTTATCCGACAGAACAGTCAATGATCAATCAATCATGTGCCATGCCGGAAAGCGTGGGCGGTCATGACTCGCCATTTCACTCGATCACCAGCGTCGTGGATCAGCTCAGTGTTCCTGTCACGTCCATGCCATGTGGCCAAGCCATCCAGGTATTTTCCTCTCGGTATTCCTCTTGGTCTGTTCCCTTCGATTTTGCCAGTTGTCACTAAGTTCTCCAATCCATTTCATTCTCATAACATGATCCAAAAATTTTGACTGTCTACGTCTAATTTCTCTAATCAGTTTACGATTTTAATTTGTCTCCTGTAGTACTTGGTCATTGGTTTCTCTGTCTGTCCATGGTATTCTTTGCATTTTCCTCAGAAACCACATTTCTGCAGCCATCAGATGTTTTTCAGCTTGACTGCACATTGTCCAAGTTTCACATCCATACAAAAGAACAGGCTCTATGTATCCCCTCAACACTCTTTTTCTCGTTTCAATTGACATCTTTGTATTGGTCAGAATGTTTTTCATCTTGCTAAAGGCTACTTTCGCCATGGCGATTCTTGTTCTAATCTCTTCAAGGCATCTCCCATCAGATGTTATGACTGTTCCGAGATAATTGTACCGATTCACTTGTTGAAGAATATTCCCATTTACTTGTATATTACATTGTGGTACTTCGTTCTTCCTAGTGACGACCATAACCTGTGTCTTCTTACAATTTAATTCCAACCCCAGCTGCTCACTGTGTACAACAACTGCGTCTACTAATTGTTGTAGATCTTGTGCATTGTCTGCAATCAATACTGTATCATCTGCATATCTAATGTTATTGATGTTTCGTCCTCCAATGCTGATTCCATTTATATCATTCTACATTCCTGAAAATATTTTCACTCTATAGGGAAAAAAGATCTGGAGACATTACACATCCCTGCCTAACACCTCTCTTAATAGATTGATATTGTCCCACTTCATTATCAATCCTTATGGCAGCATGTTGTTTCCAATATATGTTTTATATAAGTCTAATGTCTTTCCCATCAATTTGTAGATCTGCAAGCATATCTACCATGTTGACATGTCTAACTCTATCAAAAGCCTTTGTATAGTCAATAAAGCAAAGGTGTATATCCTTGTTTACTTGTATAGCACGTTCAATAACTGTTCGCAGCATATACACAGCATTTACTGTACCCTTTCCTTCTACAAACCCACATTGTTATTCCCCTATTTCAGGTTGTATTTTCTTCCCCACTCTTTGCATGATAATTCGTAGCAAAATCTTTGTGATGTGGCTCATTATACTAATTGTTCTTTGTTGATCACATTCCAAGGTTCCTTATTTCTTTGGGATCGCAATAAATACAGAGTTACATAATTCAGAAGTTCCGTTATCAGTTATCAGTTATCAGTTGGGGTATCTTCATTGCACTCCGGACATGTCCATAGGTGCTCAGATCCTCCCCCCACTATATGCATCAGCGTCCGGTGGCTAAAAGTGCCAGTTCTGCGTTGGTTGACGAGGCGCCTTGTTTTCCCGATGTACCTCTCGGGTCTGGCCGTGCCGATTCTTACTCCCAAGTCTTTCATCCTGGACAGCGATGTGGATTCACTGACGTCAAAGTCCTCTGTTCTCGCCATATCTTTGAGGACTTTAATAACATCGGCACGATCCATGGGCTGGCCATCTACAGGGGGTGCAGAGCCAGCCAGTTTATCAGCTCGTTCATTTCCCTCGACTCCCGCATGTCCCGGGACGAAGATGAAGGTGACTTTACGACAACAGATTTCCGCAGCGACTCAGTCCACTGTCTACGTACAGATCCAGCTTCGACCTTCTGAATCATGCTCATTGAATCACTTAGTACACACACGTTGGTATAATGCTGTGATTCCAGCCATATGAAAGCCTGTGTAACTGCCATCACCTCCATCGTCATGCTGCTCGTGGTCATAGAGTGGGCACCACTGGATTCTTGAACGGTTCGGCCCGCTGAACGGGCTGTAAATGCCCACGCACTTCTCTGCTGCTTTACAACAGATCCATCTGTATAGATGAGCACTTCGGGGCTATCTGAGTGTTCATAGATGAGCGCATTAACCTCAGCATTGACAGCGGCAGGGGTTCTGCTCTCTGCACCGTCTGTCGAATGTGATAATGCAGGAGAAAGTGCACTTAAAAGCTAGAGGCACCGGCACCCATTCCTTGCCGGGGCTGATACTGGTAAGTCTGCAGACCTGTCTGACGACATCTTCCGCCCGACCCATCCATGATTTGTCACTCTTTAGCCTGTCACCCTTTTCTCTGAATATAGCGTCATGCAGAGGGTGCTGCTCATCTGCACTTATTTTTAAGTATGCACGAGCTCTCCAGATCTTGATCCTGTGTTCCATTGTCGGGAAGTCAAGGAGGTATCTCATTGCTACACAGCTGGTGTCTCTCGTGCAGCTCAAAATGATGCGCATGGCTTCGTTTTGTACCTTTTCAAGTCTTCCAATCTGTGTAGGGCTGACAGTGAGGATGGCCAGGGCATACTCGATGCGTGAAAGCACAAGTCCTTGGAACAGAAGTATTAGCAGTCTTTGCTCGATATTGGCAGTCGCCATGACTCTCATTGCTGACAAACCTTTTCGAGCTTTCGTTATGACATAATCGACATGATCTCTGAAGGACAGGCTACGATCAAGCCTCACGCCAAGATATGTCATTGACTGGGTTCTACTCAAAATGCTCCCATCCATTCTTACTGCCGGCAGGTCTGTTTTCACAATATGGTTGTTTAGGGAGAACCATGTAACCGATGCCTTTGCAGGGTTGACAAGGGCATCGGCATCAGCACACCGTGAGGAAATTCGATCTAGTTCGCCCTGCATATCATTGGCAACCGCCTGTCTATCTCGACCCTGTCGATACACGAGGATGTCGTCAACGAAATGACAGAGTCCTACCCCTCCCGTCCAACTGTTGTTCAGTGATCGGCACCGTATACACGTTGAATAGTACTGGTGACAGTGGTGAACCCTGCGGCAATCCTGGACATATCGTTATCGGCTCAGAAGACCAACTCCCACATCTTAGCACTACCTTCCTTTGGAGCAGAACTGCAGCTATCCATCGTACAAGTTGAGGGTGCACTTTCAGTCTGAGGAGGGTTTGCATCAAGTGCTCAAAAGATACTCTGTTATATGCGTCCTCTAAGTCTATGGCGGCCGCACATGTCTCTTCTCTGACTGAAATCCTTCGTAAACATCTTGAGCAAAGACCGCCGCATTCAGCCATTACTCTTTGTTGCGTCTATATCCTCCAAGTGTGGGCGGGAAACAGCCGAGCTGTTCCAAGGCACCAGCAAGTCTGTGTGCTACAATTTTCTCCAGTAACTTGCCAGCAGTGTTCTGCATCGTAATGATTCTGTAGCCGCTTATCTTGGAATAGTCTTTGTTCGGTTGTGGCAGCGGCAGCAAGTAGCTGTGTAGCCATTCTTCTTTGATCTGACCCCTCTGGATACTGGTGTTGAATTCTCTGGCCAGTTCTTCCATGGCATCCTCTGATATCACCAGTAGGTCACCATATCGGATGCCGTCTGGGCCTGGGGTGGTGTTTGGTGATTTCTTGAGCATCGCACGCACTATCTCAGCTGTAATTATCCAATCTATGTCTGTCCCGACCCCCTCGCACAACTGAGAGAGTGTCGTTGTGATCCTCTGTCTGGCGGGCTCGTCTTTCTGGTCAGTCTGCTCCATGTAGCGTGCAAGAAGGGCCTTACCTTTATCCGCATCCGACTTTTTCCATGTGAGGTCTGTGCCTTAAAAGTCTGGAATACCCCTACGTTGTGCAGCACCGTTCATGCTCTTATGGAGGCGCCAGAATGTCGTAAGAGATCGCTCGGAGCACACCTTCCTACAGAACTCGTCCCATTTCTCGGCCTTGGCCTGTTTGGCGCATGATTTGAATAAAGTCATCGTCCTATCGACCTCAGACTTCAGGTTCGCCAACTCAATCTGTGGCATGTTAGCCTTTCTGGCCTGTTGCCAGTCTTTGACAGCCTGCCTCTTTCCCAGCCATGCCTCATCGACCTCTCCATTCCACCATGGTGGCTGCAACCATCTGTCTTGTCTCCTGCGGGAGGAAGTTAGTTTTCTTCTTCTGATCTTGCTTATGGCGTCTTGACCAGTGTTGTCGTACGGGAAGGCATTTGTCTTGTTTCTTTGACTCATGGCCCCGTCTTTCTTGATCAGGATGACACAAGGGTAGTGGTCACTATCGTGGTATCCCAGTGTGCCCCACTGGCATCTTGGTGCGATGGTGGGTGATACCAGAGCCAGGTCAATGACGCTGTCAGAGTCACCTGGTCGAGTGGCTATTCTAGTGACCTTCCCGTCATTCAGACAGATTAGGGCAGCAGATGCCAGGGCGTCCTCCAGATCTTCTCCCTGTCTATTCGTGATGCAATTCCCCATTGACAGCCTCTGGCATTGAAGTCCCCGCAGTAGATGATATGCCTTTCATCCATATCGAACAAACTCTGCCATTGTCGCCCGTCGACCTTCCCATTTCGCGCATAAACGTTCACGATTACAAGCTGCACAGGCGTCATTATTCTTAATGCCTGCACTTGCAGAGCATCACTGTTCCAGGAAGACATATCAATCTCAGACACTAGTATGTTGTCGGAATGGCCTGTCCGAGGTGCCGCCTGTTAAAGAATCCCTGAAATCCCGCGACATTGACTGTTCCATCGCCGAGCTGTGCTTCTTGTAAGACTACAATATCGTTTCCGTAGAGTATGTTTTTCAAAAATGGGTCGGCGTTGACTAAATGATGCACAGTTCCAGCACAGTACTCGAACGTTTCCGATACCCAATCTGTCACATTTTAAACGCCTTCTGCGTGCGCCTGCCCTCTTCCCACGCTGTGTCCTTGTCGGTCGTCTGGTCGTCTTGTTAGGCTTAATTATCGCCACCGGGCGCCGATGATACGCCGAAGGAAGTCCGGGCGCGCGTGCACGAACTCCGTTGCACGGTCCGAACTCCATTTCACCACGAAAAACACACTTAATCCATGAACATTTCGGAAAAAACACGTTCCATCTTACGGGACGAAGAAATGTCCCGCCATCTTGCTTCAAGGGAACTCACTCTCCAAGTTCACTCCAAGTTCCAAGTTTCACTCTCCAAATTCAGAAGGTATATCACCAGTATCATATAATGTGTTCAGCAGTCTGGTGACTTGATCTAGTCCAAATTCTTCTAAAGCTTTAATCATTTCTGTTGTGATGTTATCTGCACCGGGGGCCTTGCCAGCTTTCATATGCTTAAGAACATTTCGAACCTCCATCTTCAAAATTGGCGGCCCTTCATTATTAAATCTAATATAATACTGTTCCTCTCTGTTATCATTATAAAGGTTTTTCACATAATCTGTCCGTACATGTAGAATCTGATCTTTTTCTATTATGATTTTGCCATCTTTAGTTTTTAGACAGCCTGTTGATGTACTTGTTCTTTTATTAGTAAGTTCCTGAATTCTTTTGTGCACTAATTTGGTATTTTGACTGTTATGTTGTTTTTCAATGTCTAAGCAATTTTCCTCAAACCATGCTTCTTCTGCTGATGTTTATTTCTGAATTTTTACATTTCTTTAAGGCAGTCTTTATGTCATTAAAAAATTCCTCTACACTATCTTCACTGGATTCTCCTGTTGTTATTCTCCTATATACTTGAATAATATTTATGCTAAAAGGTCTGCCACTTAATTTAACTAGTAGAACTCTGTCCGACACGGCCCAATATCCTTGAACAGATTTTGATGTTTTCCGGTCCAAAATAATAG
This sequence comes from Cepaea nemoralis, assembly GCA_014155875.1. Classification (NCBI taxonomy): domain Eukaryota; kingdom Metazoa; phylum Mollusca; class Gastropoda; order Stylommatophora; family Helicidae; genus Cepaea; species Cepaea nemoralis. Next base: position 70,166 of record JACEFZ010015461.1, read on the forward strand.
CCACTCCCCTTTGTCGGTCTACACCCCCAGAATAAATAATCTTAAAATCTTCATTTATCTTGATGCCTGCTCCTGTCCATCTCGTTTCACACATCCCTAGAATATTAATATTTTCTCTTTCAATTTCTTGTTTTATGTTCTCTAATTTTTCGTCGTCGTTTAACATCCTAACGTTCCATGTTGCTAATTTTAATGTCTCTGTCCTTGTCTTGCGATGATCAGTCTTTAGGCGAATCATAATGTACTGACACTTTTAAAGAGGTAGTTTGCCGTTGTTTTCCTCTATGGCAGTAACCGTACTGGTCATTTGACCGCAGCCATTGACTCGAGAGAGCTCCTCTGCTTGCCGTCGTGAAACTTAAGACCATAACCAACCAATATCTGTCGGCTGCCCTCAAAATTTCATCTACCACCTGCCTTCCGTGGCTTCTTTTGAACAATTCCAATAAACGAAAACGAAATAACACCACATAATCCACAGGAAAAACACTGAAACAGAAAAAAACCCACTAAAACAGCGTCATCCCGAAGAATAGATGCGTTACGTCGTCGCCATTGTACCGGAATATAAAACTAGACCCTTTACATCAATGGTCCTCAACTTTTCTTGGCCCGTGCCCCCCCCCCCCCTCCTTCACCATATTTTCAGAGACGTACATAACTGTAAAGTGTAAAGGGAAAAACAATATCAAGTAATCGGTTCTTGTATTAACGCGATCTTGAAATGGTCTTCATCCCCCCCCCCCCCCCGGGAAACCCTAACATTCCCCCCTGGGGGAGGGAATTCCCCACCGGTTGAGAACCCTTGCTTTACATCATTCTAAAATCACCAGCATCTTTACACATAAAATGTAAACGGTGGTGGACAAAAACAAATGTTAGTTATATGTTCTTTTCAGCACTTCGACATCAAGCCATGGATTTTTGGGCTGTTTGTAATTTACTATGCATTTTATTAAATGTTCAGTAGCTTGTCATTGCTTTCTGAACAATTAATTCCTAATATCATTGATACCTTCAACATCGTCGTAGCCACACCAAAACCTGGTATAAATGGAATGACTTAGACCAAGCATCTCAAATTGACTTTATTTTAATTAGGAAATCAGACTGAAGGCTACTATTAGATTCAAGATCACTCCCAAATACAGATGTTGATACTGATCACAAACCAGTCATAATTAAAAAGATTTCACCACACAGGAAAATAAGAAACAAAAAGGTAACAACACATGTCATCAATTATAGGAGACTGCAGGAAAATACGGTTAAAGACGAATTCAATCAAGAAATCCAAAACCTACATAAGAACATCCCTGATGACCACTCAAGCGTAGATAAGGAATTGACATGTTTCAAGGCTGCCATGCTCGACACACTGAAAAATAAATGTGGAACAAAGAAAGTAGGGCAGGACAAAATATTAAGAACAGCCTGGTGGAACAACGAATTTAAAGATAGCATACTCAAAAAGAAGGTAGCATTCAAAAAGTGGATCACAACTAAATCTGAACAGGGAATACTTATAGAATAGCACGACGTAATGCCAAACGAACAATTAGAGCATCCAGTGATGAATCCTGGAGAATATACGGTGAACAGATGGCGACCCTTAGCAAAGACTGCCCAAGAGAATTTTATAAACGTGTCACTACAATGAGAAACAGAGATGCATCTTACAACCCAACCACCATCATAAACAGCAAAAGACGTATACCGATATTTGATCCACAACAAAGACTAGCAAGGTGGGCAGAATACTTTCACGAACTACTTAACCCCACACATAACATAGAAGACCTCACTTTTGTGCCTAAATGCCAGGGACAGCAAGAACCAAATTTCATACCTGCAGAAGTCAAAGCAGTTATACAGAAAAGTCCTAAAAACAAATCACCAGGTCCAGATGGAATAACCACAGAAGCTATTCAGGCCTGTGGGGAAACAGGAGTGTCAGAGTCCTACTTAGTAGCTCTGTCTGGCTCGCTGGACTTTGACAGGCAAATTACAACATCTACAACACATCTACTAAGAACACATGAATGCAATCGGAGCAATCTCCGGAACAATCATTTATTACAATATATATTACAACATAGTCGCACTTCACGCTCAAACAATCGTTCACCACTAACAGCCACGCGCTAGCTCACAATGGCGATCTTTACACTGTCGCCCGCATGATCATTCACAATCACAACTTCACATCATCCCGCACATATCACAGTTAGTACATTCCTCGAATATCACTACACAACGTTCATCTCCATCTATCCGTCACAAATACTATCGTTCTCTCGTTCTATCGTTCTATCGTTCTATCGCTCTCTAGATCTCCACACGTCCGTCTCTAATCGCTGCCTCACATACACTGCCTCTCTCCTGGTTGGCCTTCCCCCATCACGTGACTCTGTTCACGGGATTCTTGCCTGACCGTCCACTAGCCAAGCCGTGGCGTCTCTTACTGCCCTTTGCCTGAGTCATGCTTACACTGACTCTCGCTTACATACCGGCACTTACATTCTTCCTTACACATGTCATATAGGACCATGACATTCTCCCCCCGCACAACCAATGTGGCACTTACTCTTAGACATGTGACACATTCTGCTGTTGTTACTCTTGGTACATCTTTGTAACCTTGTCAGGGGATTATATGATCATAAGTATATGCTTGCGTCCCTTTTTGCTCTAATTTTTCGAGATTAATTTCAAACATTGTTCTCTCCATTTCAGTATTGAGGTTTCTCTCAAGGTTTTGTCGTGGTCTGACAAATGTTCTGGTTAGGTCTACTTGTCATACCTCGTTATATTATTCAACCACCACTCCGTGACATTACATTCTGTTCATATTTCTCAATCGATGGCCTGTGCATTCTCATCTCATAGTTATTGTGGCTATGCTGGTTTAAGGATTATCCATTGGTTTACGTCTCGAATAAGGCTACAACTTCCTCTTACAGCATTCTTAAATTTTCTCTCTATTCAGACGTGGTTTCCCTCGTCTATAGTTAATGCACACTACTCGATTCTTTATGAGCACGCTATGTCAATGTTGTGGTCATGGTTCGAATATACTTCATGTATGTCATAGTCCCCCTTACCTCATCTTATGTCGGACCATGAGTTGTTTCCCTTTTTTGAGCACACCTCGTTTACTGTTATGGAGAGTTGTTATCAATCTCTTTGGTTAGCATCACCCTGTTGGCATGTTCTTTCTGGTCACCATATTCTGATGTTAATTCTATATCACTATTGCTAAGCGTCATTCGTCGGGCTATCCAGCATACGCGAAGGCAAGTTTGGTAACAATCGCGCATTGGGATTGCCAGGCGTTGATTCTCAGCATTACAACTTATTCTATTCGCCACTATACTTACGCTCATATGTACATATCACATTATAACAATACAAAGTATTATAATAATAAAATTAGACAGTGGATGTTACATACAGTTAATACATATACAATAAAATATCCATCATCGATGCCTTTATGCACAGATAGGATACCGTTCTTGTCCTGTGAAAGCCATGCACACGGAATTACATCACTCGTGTTCAATGTTCACTGTGGTGCTGGAATGTTTGGCATTTCTTCTTTCTCATATAATTGTTGACTTCTGTATATTCTGATATTGTCTTTCCTTCTGTATAGTTATTAACACTTCCCACCCAGTTTGGACAATTTGTAAGTCTGTTCTGTAAAACTGTTGGAATTCACACGTATAAAATAAGAATTAAGTTCAGTGGCCTTAATTTTGAGTGTGGCATGGTGCGTCTGTCTGTGACTGTCCTTGCCATAGTTTGCAGGTTGGCATCCGGTTCATTAAACTGATCATCGGAAATGAATGTCTGTACTTGTGAAGCTGTCGTCGTTGTTCGTCGATTTCAAAAGGTGAATTCTGTAGATACTCGTTTGAAACAAAGTCAATATGGGTATATCTTACTGTTTGATACCTGAAATCACATGTTGAGTCTTACTGTTCTGTTGAAAGACCGTTTATGTTGGTCTGTACACTGAAGTGTGCTAGTATCATAGCGCTGGAGTCGTACAGCAGACAAGGCAACTCTGGAGTTACTGGATCTAAGGATATAAAGTGGGTTACGGTTAAAATTTTCCGAAGGGTGGGGATTTTCAAATTTTTATGTTGAGATCTTTTTGAGTGCTATCTCCAAACCTGCACTCGTACATGTGTGTATACGTTCAATAGTTCAAACAATAATAATACACCATGTATAGTTTTGAAATGTAATCGTGCATGTTTGTATGCTTTTCTGCAATTTGTGTATATTTTCCAAAATATGTAGGGTAATTTGTTGCTGATTTTTGTCAGTAATTCCACCGACTGATGATTTACATTGTTCAGCATAAGTATGTGTCTGAGTTGATTTGACATAGTGTTTAGCAGTGGTAACACCAAACTTTGGTTCAACAGTAATGATACAAGTAACAAAGTTTGCTGGTTTGTCATGAGTAATATCATCTGTGTTGCGTCATGATAATGTGGAAATAAAACTGTTTGTTTTGTATTTACAATGAGTAGTGCAAGTATAACCATCCACTGTGTGCACTTGGTTATGTGTGTAGTTAACAGGGAGTACAGGAGGTATAGTATATACCATGATGATTTGTGATCTTTCCTCGCTGTTATGAACTGTTTGTTTTCTGTACCTTTTTCTTTGTGATGATACACACCAGTTTCTGTTTCTTCTTGTTGTAAGATGGTATGGTGTGGTACTTTGATCTGTTCATCATGTTGTTGTATGATGAGTGGTGTAGTTAAGGCAGTACTTGTTGTGGTGTTAACTTTTTTCTGTGTGTGATTTTTGGACTCTGTGTAGTCTGTCACATTTAATACATTTCCAATCAATAAATCACAACATGGATTATCTAATAAAGCACAAGTTACTCTGCCTGATAGGAAAGGTGATTTTATATTGGCCCATGACATGGGATATTTTTCTAATGTCCCTGAAACAGTTTTGCAATAGATGTACTCATCTAGGTAGTCTTTAGGATCAGCTAGGGTCTTCCGAAGACCGATAAGACAGGACCCTGTGTCGCGTACACATGTGCATACTGTGTCATTGATGTAACCTTCATGGAATGTTAGTTTTCCTAACGACAGTCGTGAGGTTTTGTTCATTTCCTCACCTTATTGTTGAGTCTTGACCTCTTTACATAAGGAGTGAGGTTGAGAGATGTTAACAACATTATTAAAATATGGTACAAAGTCTGATGGGTAAAACTCAAGTTTGTTCTGACTTTGCAGTGTTTGGTCTTGTCTCCGTTTCTGCGATGTTTACTTTTGCTAAGTTCTTCGCTGAACTGTCTGTTGTAATGTTTATGGCTGCATTTGCTTTTGCTATCTGTATTCTTTTTACACCTTCGCATTCAAAACGTCTGTGGCCATAAGCCAGGCAAAAATGACATTTTGTTCTATATTTCCTTTGATTTACCTTCCCCAGTTTTTGTGCTATTATAGTATTTAGGTATTCTTGATAAGTGGGATTCTTATCGCATATTCCATTTTCCGTATGTGGAGTGCTACAATGTTTGCACAGTACTGGTTTTGTTTTCTGTGGTTTGTTTTGACAATCTGTGGCTGCAGATGCCGTTGATTTCACAGTACTTTTCTGTTGAGTGTTTTTAACCAGGTTTAAACTTTGGTTGTAGTATTCGCGGCATTTTTCTAGTAAGTTTTTGATAGGTTCTGTTTTGTGTTCTTCTAAATATTTTCCGCACTCGGCTGGTAGTGTTGCTTTTAGTTTTTCTATTAGCAAGAAATTTATTACTCCTTGATTGTTGTCTGAATGTCTAATTACCAATGTCAGTTTTGTGAAAGCTGCTTCTAATTCCCTTACATACTGGGTGAATGACTTGTCTGTGGCTGGTTTCACATTTTGTATTTCTAATTTTAGAGTCTCGAAAGAGGTTGGATAGTGTTTTAATATGTTTGTTTTATGATATTCATAGTTTGTACTTGACATATCTGGTATGAACTCCCGTAGTTTTTTACTTTTTATTGGTACGTATGAGCTGTACCATGTATACCAAAACTCTTTAGGAATTTTGTAGTCTTGCATTTTCTTTTCAAATTTCTGTAGCCAATCACGTATTAACTCAGGTTGTCTATTACAATTTGTGTATTCTTGTGCACGTGTACCCCCGAAAAAGGTTTCAAATCTCTATAATGCTTTGTGCCCATACATCTGATTGATCTCGAATTGGTTCATCATCTGAACTGTCTTCACTACTGAACATTTTCTGTTACTTGATATTTAACTCTACCAATGATGATGTTTACACAAGAAAATCAAAGAATGCAGATTTGGGTAATTAGCAATCAAAATTAATCAACTTATCTTTCTCTGCTGACTACTCGAACGCTTGATGTACAGGAACGTGATTCTCGTGTTGGTTACCGCTGACCTGATCTGGTTACGTCGGTCGCTTTGTAGAATTGAAACCTGCTGTGGAAAGAAATGATGTTATTTTCGTTCTGACTCTATTAACACATCTTTACTTTACAATTTCTAATATATTATGGAATAGGTCTTCTTCTTCTTCTTCTTTTGTGCGTTCTACATGAGCGTGTGGTTCATGTGTACTTCTGACACCATTATACCTGTCAGAGTCCTACTTAGTAGCTCTGTCTGGCTCGCTGGACTTTGACAGGCAAATTACAACATCTACAACACATCTACTAAGAACACATGAATGCAATCGGAGCAATCTCCGGAACAATCATTTATTACAATATATATTACAACATAGTCGCACTTCACGCTCAAACAATCCTTCACCACTAACAGCCACGCGCTAGCTCACAATGGCGATCTTTACACTGTCGCCCGCATGATCATTCACAATCACAACTTCACATCATCCCGCACATATCACAGTTAGTACATTCCTCGAATATCACTACACAACGTTCATCTCCATCTATCCGTCACAATACTATCGTTCTCTCGTTCTATCGTTCTATCGTTCTATCGCTCTCTAGATCTCCACACGTCCGTCTCTAATCGCTGCCTCACATACACTGCCTCTCTCCTGGTTGGCCTTCCCCCATCACGTGACTCTGTTCACGGGATTCTTGCCTGACCGTCCACTAGCCAAGCCGTGGCGTCTCTTACTGCCCTTTGCCTGAGTCATGCTTACACTGACTCTCGCTTACATACCGGCACTTACATTCTTCCTTACACATGTCATATAGGACCATGACAAGGAGTTAAATGGCTAACAAGACTTTTTAACATAGCATGGGAAGAAAGAAAAGTCCCAGATGATTGGCAACAGGCAATAATAGTACCAATATGGAAAAAGAAAGGCAATACGAGAGAGTGCGAAACATACAGAGGTATATCACTCCTGAGCCATATAGGGAAAATGTATGCAAAACTTTTGGAACAAAGAGCTATACCAATAGTTGAACAACAGTTAAGCAAAGCTCAATTCGGTTTTCGGAAAGGTAAAAGTTGCACTGATGCATTATTTACACTTAGACAAATTTGTGAAAAAACTATCGAATATAGTGACCAGCAGAATATTGTGTTTGTGGATCAGGAAAAGGCTTTCGATAGAGTAGACAGATACAAATTATGGACCATTCTTGAAGAATATGGGATAGAAGGGCAACTGCTAGAAAACATCATAGCCATGTACCACTCGAGCCAAAGTGCAGTAAGAACACAAGAAGGTATATCAAATATGTTCACAGTCAATACAGGAGTGAGACAGGGATGTGTGCTCTCTCCCCTGTTATTCAATATCTACATGGACAGAATTTCCAAAGAAGCAAGTCTCGACAGAACAGATTCAGAAAATTTAGAACTCTTTACACCAGATGAAACAACTGACCCACAAGGAATAAATGAACTTCTATTTGCAGACGATCAGTGCCTGTTTTATAGCGATGAGGGCAGACTACAAAATCATATTACTAATCTGAGTTCAACCTGCTGCAGATACAATATTAGTATAAACACAGCCAAAACCGAAGTAATGCAAGTTAGCAGATCGCCAGGCCCACTAAGTATACAGATAAATAATACACCTCTGAAACAAGTTGAAGAATTCAAATACCTTGGAAGTATGATCACAGAAGATGGCAGATTGGACAGAGAAATTGAAATCAGATGTCAAAATGTTAGTGCACTTACATATCAACTATCACCCTTACTGAAACATCCAAATATACCCATGCCCGCAAAACGGCAGATAATAAACAGCATATTCACACCAACCCTATGCTATCAATCTCAAACCTGGACTTTATCCAAATTACACCTTCGCAAAATCAACACCTGGGAAATGAGATGCCTGAGGAGTGCTGCCAACTTAACAATCCGAGACCGAGTAAGAAATGCTATTATCAGACAGACTGTGGGATCAACACCTTGTGCCACATTTATTGAAAGACAGAAGATCAAGTGGTTTGGCCATGTCGTTAGAATGCAACATCAGCAACTACCATCACTGGCCTTACATCAAAGATCATCTGCGACGAGACCACGAGGACGTCCAAGAAGAAAATGGATTGACGACATCAGAGACATTGTACAACCACACGGAATGACACTATCCAGTGCCGTCCACCGGGCGCTGGAACGCAAATTATTCCTCCCCACGACGCTTGACGGCAGAAGTGGAAGATGATGATGATGATGATGATGATGATGATGATGATGATGATGATGATGATGATGATGATGATGATGATTGATACCAACACAAGGCGGTCTGTTACCAAATCGCCCGCAGATGATTTCTAACTCTCGACATTGAAATGTGAGGAGCGGCTGATCGAGTGGCTAGAATTACCGGATTCTCCTTCGGGAGACCCGGGTTCGAATCCTCGGTACGGTATGGATTATTTTCTGTCGGGGGGAAAAAAGAAAACCATAACCTGCACAGTTCGCGACGACTGCACTAGCCAAGCAGCCTTAATTCCTCAGACTCAATACCTCTCTGCCATACACCGCAAGGTACTATAATGGCAGAAAATGAGAGTTTGACAGTTTTTTTTTTTTTCCATTGAAATGTGAAACTGACGTCTTGGTGACTTGTGAAAGGCGTTCGCGGTCCTTAAGCCACAGCACCGAGTGATTAATACAGGACGTTTAAAGATGATGATTGTGGTGATGATGGTGATGAAGGTGGTGATGATAATGGATATGATATTGGTGATGATGGTGTTGATGGTGATTTTGATGATGGTAGTGATAAAGATGATGATGATGGTGACGGTAGTGGTGATGATAATGGTGATGATGATGGTGATGGTAGTGTTGGGATGATTTGCATGATGGTTATGATGGTAGTGATGATAATGGTGATGATGATGATGTTGGTGGTGATTTTGATGATGGTGGTGATGATGATGTTGGTGATGAAGATGATGATGATGTTGTTGAAGGTGATGATGATGGTAATGAAAGTGATGATAAAGGTGATGATATTGGTGTTGGTGGTGATGATGGTGGTGATGGTGGTGATGATGATGGTGATGATGATGATGATGATGATGATGATGATGATGATGATGATGGTGATGATGATGATGATGATGATGATGATGATGGTGATGATGATGGTTTTGAAGGTGATAATGGTGTTGGTGGTGTTATTGATGATGGTTATTACGAGGATGATCATGGTGATGACGGTGGTGGTGGTGATAATGCTGATTGTGATTATGGTGATCATGATGATAATGGACGTGTATTCTAAACTGCAAAGTAAAATGAAGCTTTCGAAAATGTCCTACCCTGGTCACGAGGTCTCCAGGCAAGTACGGATCTGATGCTCCAATAACTAAAGCTCCGCCATGGATGAAGACAAACACTTTCTTCAGCGCCACGCCTTCGGCCTCCTATAGCAACAGAACGGCTGTTGTATTATGTATAACATACAAAGTCACCATACTGTTACAACATGTGTCATCTCTTCTTCTTCTTCTTCTTCTTCTTCTTCTTCTTCTTCTTCTTCTTCTTCTTCTTCTTCTTCTTCTTCTTCTTCTTCTTCTTCTTCTTCTTCTTCTTCTTCTTCTTGAGAAGAAGGAGAAGATGAAGAATATATATATATATATATATATATATATATATATATATATATATATATATATATATATATATATATATATATATATATATATATATATATATATATATATATATATAAAACAATGTATGTGGGTCCGTTCTTTATGCGTTTGTGAACGGTCCATCCGACTGAGATGAAATTTTCAACATGTTTTCTTTTCATTCCCGTGAAACCAACTGTCATAGTTTTTGTTTAGTGTACATTCAGCTATTTACTTACTAAAATTTAATATTAAAATGTACATTATAATTCCTATATAGCGAGGGGACTTAACATAATAACAGTTATTTCAAGGGGCATAACTTTTAATAACATTGCTATTATTTTATATATAGATTGTTGCATTGTTTTCAAAGATTTATAAACTCTTTGTCTATAGTTATTTACAGGCATATGAGTTATAATAAATATTAATATAATCTTTAAGGCATTTTCATAGTTTTCATAAAAAATAATGCATCTATTTAAATAGTGAAAATTTTCTAACTCATCTTTTTATTTTTGCCGGCTGCCTGGCCGAGGGGTTTAGCAGCTTTCTCCGTTAATCCCGAATACTCTCGTAGTCAACGTGAGCGGACGAGAATTAGAAGTGGTTCGAGTCACGCTAGTGACTTATGAGAGTATGCAGCCGGTCGTTCAGAAAGTCGTGGCGTGCTGATGAGCGTAATCTAGCCTAGGAATCAACATACAGCTGAAAGATGCTGGTGTTGACCGCAATATCCTGAAACAGGATGGAAACGCGGGAAAAAAATCTTTTTATTTTTCTTCAACAGAACATTAATTTTATTTTAACATTCTCATATGTATGGCGCGTTACAAAAGTTACTTTTCCAAAGAATTGCTTCATAAGAGATGTCGAATGAAAGAATGTATGAGAGGAAATAGGGAAGAAGGACAGAATGTAGGACGGGCCTGCGAAAGATTTTCGTTCGTTTTAAAAAAAAGTAATTTTTTGTGAGAGAAAGTTAGTTGCATATCGTTTGGAGTACTCTGCAGTCAACCCACCGCCCACCATTTATTGGCTGTTCGTGATATCTTGGTAAGTTTACTTTAGATAGATCTCTTCCAATCATATTTTCTACTAACAATCTATCTATTCTTCTATCTTATCTATATTTTTAATGGGTACGGGCCGAACATAGACAGACAGATAGTCGGGAACGGAAGCTTATATGACTACTTATACGAATTAAATTAGATGCTCCCCACCAGGGCCTGGGTGAAGTCGGGCCGGGTCGGACAGACAGATAGACAGACAGACAGATAGACAGACATATAGTCGGGAACGGGAGCTTATATGACTACTTTATGAATTAAATGAGATGCTCCCTACCAGGGACTGGGTGAAGCCGGGCCGGGTCAGACAGACAGACAGACAGACAGATAGACAGACAGAAGATAGTCGGGAACGGGAGCTTATATGACTACTTATATGAATTAAATGAGATGCTCCCCACCAGGGCCTGGGCGAAGTCGGGCCGGGTCGGACAGACAGATAGACAGACAGACAGATAGACAGACAGACAGACTAAGCAGAGAGGCAAGCAGACAGACAGATAGATAGATAGATAGAACCCCTCCAGGGCCTGGGCGAAGCCGGGCCGGATCAGCTAGTGTATATATATATATATATATATATATATATATATATATATATATATATATATATATATATATATATATATATATATATATAGAGAGAGAGAGAGAGAGAGAGAGAGAGAGAGAGAGAGAGAGAGAGAGAGAGAGAGAGAAAGAGAGGACAATGTCTCATCTCATCTAATGTCACCTGGTTCCTCTTGCACCTTCCTGTGTCGCGGAGACAATGTATGTATGTACAATTAAATGTTTGTTAGTGGGTTTGTGACCGTGAGTGAGTATATATGTGTGCGAGGGAGAATGTATCTGTGTGTTATTAAGTGAGGTAAATAATGTAAGTATGTATGCAGGTATGTATGTACGTATGTAGGTAGGTAGGTTGGTAGGCAGGCAGGCAGGCAGGCAGGCTAGCAGGCAGGCAGGCAGGCAGATAGGTAGGTAGGTAGGTAGGTAGGTAGGTAGGTAAGTAGGTAGGAGGTAGGTAGGTAGGTAGGCATGTGTTTCTGCCGACATGCCTGTCTCATAGCATGATAATATGTATTGTTTATGCTTACAACTTTTGTTTGACAATGTTTTTCCCTATGTGAATGTAACACGCACGATAGATAACACTGGTCTACACATATTTTGGTGCCTTAAATTATATGGCTGTTCTTGGGTAATTTTGTGCTGCTGATTCCCAAAATGTAATCAGATTTTTGTTTCTATCAGCTCTAGTGTTTGAGATAACTAAGAATGACTTTCTTAGTAGGGCAATTGTTATGTACGAGCTTAGAGTTAGGTGCAATCAGTGGTATTTTGACTGTAATCTGCAATTATGTTATATGTAATTACTGAATTTATTGCTTTCATATAAAACATCAAACATGTATTAAAACTTTTTCACTTAAAATTTTTTGTGTAGTCAACACACAAAAAGCTACTTTTCGAGGACAGTCGTGCTTAAGGGTCCAACATTAATCTGCCATCATGTGGTAATCCCAAAGTCCCTGGTATCGCTCTTCCATTGTGTTTGATTGATTGAATGATTTAGGAACCGACATCACAGCATTCGGGGAATTCCCATAAGCGCTCCGTCCTCATCCCCAGCAGCCAGCGAAGAGTTCCAACACTAATAGTACCAGTAGCAATCTGATTATATGTGCGTCTAGCCTTTCCTCTGAGCGTCTATCGTCGGCCAGATCCCCTCGACACCCCGCTGTCGCATTCTTGCCAGACCTTGGTGATCCATTTGCTCCTCCGAGGTGTACACGTGCTCCCACAAGGCCGCAACCACGTTTGTCTTATCATGCATCAATACTCCGCCAAGTTTTGCAGAGCCAACCAATCTGTCCGCCTGTTCATTACCCAGCACACCAGCATGCCCCGGAGAAAAGATCCAGACTTCCATTGAGTTTATATCTTGTTGAAATCTTTCATCGTACTCCTCACTAAAGTCGCCAAGATTCTCGGGAAAGAAATGTAAATGGTTATAGAGGTAGTGCAATTGTATGCTCATGTTGCATCCAAGCTTACAAAAACCCAACAGCATGTTTTCAACTAATTCAGAATAATTGTCTGCTTTAAAGTTACCCAGAAAGTTTTCCTTAACTAAAACAAATGATGACCAGGTTGTGGTCTCTGTTACGTTCATCTAATCAATAAAGTTTGGATCGTTTATTAACTTTCTAATAAAGTTATGGCTACTACTCCTGCTACTAGGCAGGGTAAGTTTTCCCCCCGACAATACCCCTCTCTTGGTTACAATAAATCCCCAACCAGGGTACACACACACACACACACACACACACACACACACACACACACACACACACACACACACACACACACACGTATACACAACAGATAACTATGAGTTAAAACAAACTACAACTATTAATTTACTGTCAACATTAAAGGGGGAAAAAAACATTGATTCTTCGCAGGATGATGATACTGATTAATGTAAATATGCATCACCAATGTAATGACATACATAACTGCTGTTGATGTGTTGCTGTTGTGGCATGACATCGGGAATACAGGTGAGATGATGCCTCAGTCGAATCCAATGAAATCAGCAGGTTTTTATTCTAAATCACTATCCAGTCCTGATTGCACCTGGTTTCACCTCGTTGTAACTGAACGGTATCTGCAACCTGGTGCTCTTGTTAAGAACTGATTTTTCGAATAAACAAGTCTTATTTGAGACGTTCCCTCCCCGATCATTTATACCCAGTTTGGAATAGATTCCCATATCTCGTGAACCTTTGATCTACCCGTGTGCGTCTTGTGATTAGGTTTCAGGTCTCGTTAACTCCCACTTTGCGTTCCCGAGGTGTTATGCATTTTCCTGGGTTAAGTGTAGATTACAGTTCACACCTAGTCCGTTTCCCTGGATGTGCTGGGGGGAAAGTTTCCCTGTTTTAGTTCCTTTCGGCGAATTTCACACGTCTGTCCGACATTCCGCGACATGGCCAGTTCTCATGTCTGAACGGTTGGCAGTATCCATGATCATGACACCGCTCCGTTTATTACATCTAGCGTATCGATTCACTCTGCATTTCACACATTTGATTAGCTAAGTAACTCCAGGCGGCCTATCGTCTACGCGACCCTGTATGCGAATTAACGTCCTGTCCTCCCGTTTCTGAATTGTGGAACGTCAAAGGTGATAAATTTGCGATTAGACTCGTAAAAACTCTAGCCTGTGATCGCTTTCAGTGCCGGTTTTTTGCTTGCTCAACCCTTCGTCATAGATGGATAGACGCTGAGAAGCGTGATTTAATCTGTATTCCTCTAATGTTCATTCCTCTCTTTTGAATACTGGTTTGTAGTATGAGAGTCATTCTGGTGGAATCGCGGCATTCTATGACAATATAATCCTTCGGCACTGAAGCAGTTAAGCTGGCAGCTCTTCGGAAAAGATAAGTAATGTAAAAACACGTAAACATTATGTTTCTACGTCTTTAGATGTATTGGGTATATTTCATGATATCCTCATTTGTTGTAGATATTTCAGCTCATGATAGGTGATGTGGTCATTATACTTTCGGCCGTCTTAACTTTTCAGAACGTTTCTGGTGTTCACTTCAGATTGGGTTGACGGGGAAGCGATGATAAATTTTATACATCCAAATCAATACGGTTTCGAACACATGCCCACCGAGCTGGTAGACCAGAGAGCTAGCCACTGCCCAGCCTGGACTTCCTGGTCGTGGAGTGACAGAACGAATGAAAAAAAAAAAAACTTTATTTGCAAAGGGTCACAAATTGGACTTTCAAGGTATGCTGCAAAATGATTATATACATATGTCATACAGTGACATGAACAGACACTCTTTGCGTCTTGTTATGTATGTTTGGAATGTATGCGTCGTTTAGAAATAAGAGAAAAAGACTATGTTTGGCCAACCTTGGATTTTAAAGGCGTGTAGACATTTACAAATAGACAGTCTTCTTGTCCTATAGCCGTGCCGTTTTCATGTTGTACACACACTGGGCCAAACTCTATGGCGTCATAAATCCCTGTTGAAGTAAAAGACCAAGGCAATTTTATTAAGAAAATATAAATTCTTTAAAATTGTTATAAATAAAGCTATCGGTATGGCTTCTAAAAGTTAGTTCCGTGTCCTTTACAGGATGTTGCAATCAACCCTAGCCTTTCTTGGCTGTGTTGTAATGTATTGGGCAAAGTTAGTTCAGTTATTAGCCATTGCTTTTTGACCGGTCGATCTCTCACACCACCGACATCAACAAAAAGCGGTCTGCCTCGAATGGCCCGCGGCTGATTTTGAGCCCTGCACTCGGTAATTTGAGGCATTTATAAAATTATACGTTGTCCTATATCTTAAGCAGAGACGCCAGCTATCGGTACGGTATTTGTAGAACGAAGTGTTTATTCCCAAACGGTTCTGGTCACGTGACGTCTATATCTTCTATATTAGAGAGCAGGACAAACTGGCATATCCTTGGGGGCCAGTATAATGTATTAAGTATATATACACTCACTGTGAACGGACATTTACAGCGCAAATTGGCCTTATCAGTCACATGCGCTACCGCCATAGGTAAAAGTTATTATGCCTTTTTAAAGCACAAACTATCGTCTGTCAAGACGGCAAGGTGCCAATGGATATACACTCATATAATAGAAGATAAAGAAGACAAGCAAGTTAGTTAGTTAGTTAGTCGCAGTTCCAACTTCACAGCAACGGGCCGTCCCCATTATGCTCCGTTCCTGTGCCAGTGAATATCACACAAAACGCTCCCCACTGCCCAATGTGAAAAATGGAAAAGACAGGAGTCTTGACAAACAGCAGCCCGCACAGATACACTGTGCATAATGCCGCCGCCAGAATGTCAACACAATAGTCCCCCACAAAACACCCAGTTCATTTCTGATGGAATCGGCAGTCATTTTCCCATCTGGATGTTTCCTAGATGTTCACCCACACAGTCCACGAAATACAGTTCATCGTCGATGGTAGTGGCAGTCAACCAGAAGCCCAGCCAGCAGCCACGCATTTCTGCATAAGGCAAAAACCGGTCAACTCTGGGACATAGCCATCTGCCATCGCTCCGAACATGCAGTCACGTTCCAAAAAAACCTCGGGCAGATTCACAAGCATTTCACACGAAACTCACAGCTCACAGTGTCGCGCCACGCACTCACTCAGTAGCAGGGCGACGGAACCATGAAGCCTCCTTAGTCGCCTCTTACGACATGCATGGTAGCCTACAGTGTTGCTATTCTTTGCTTCCCTTATGGGCCCCGGCAACACACGGGAGAGACAAGCAAGTGCTGTTGTGTATGATTAGGGTAAGGGATGGGTTTAGGGTTAGGGTTAGGGTTTGGGTTTGGGTTAGGGTTAGGGTTAGGGTTCGGGTTAGGGAATACATGTTAGTAATACATGTCCCAGGGCCCCGTTTGGGAATAAAGTCTCCCTTTGTAGAAATATTAATGTTGCCAGTTTTCTTGTCAGCTGAGGGTTCAGACGATAGCAGATGAACATGCGATACCGGGAGTCGGCGTGGCGAATGGATAAGAGCGATGGATCTTAAACTTTTTGTGTGCTGATGCCGAGGTAGCTGGTTTAACCCCTGCACCGATCAGTTGGATTGTCCATGTTGACATTTCGTCCTTGACTTAGGGACTTTCAAGGTATTGCCTCCTTGACTTAGCGCGTAAATTACTATTGCCTCTGAAGCTGGAGTGGGTTAGTCTGATGGCGAGGGATACTGGTATTAACAATAAAAGATAGTTGCATGTCTTTTATCGGACGTAGCAGTCACTTCAGCATTTTTTGGCTGTTTGTGATTCCTGAGCAAGTTTACGTTCAGTAGTTTGCCATCGCTTTCTGAACGACTGGCAATCATACCGTTGTATAGAAACCAACTTAAAGTCGTCTGCTTCCATATCGCCCGAAGCTGTGTTTTGAACGCGATATGCGGGATTTCGAATTGCATTCGTAACCTCATCGCAACATCAGTCCAGTGTACTAGAAGTAGAAGCGTGTGTATGGATTAATCTGTGTATGATAATCTCATAGTAATTCATCTCCGCCACTACACGTGCTTTCTTCTCCAGTTCATATATAGGTCTCAATTATGGAAATTTCCCAAGGGGAAGTGGAAAAAATTATGCGACACGGATTCCTTGCTGTGTGGACATGAATATGGTAAGGAGGTGCGTGATATATCATGGGATGCGACAACTTGGAATGAGTTGGGTCAGGGCCTACGCGCACCAGTGAAGGATAAAGGACGACAGTTGAAGAATAACGAGTGACATAATGGAGGTTGCGACGAGATAACCCATGTTAGAACTCCCCAGCCCAAAAAATGAGAAAACTACTTTTTCTTTTAAACTTCAAAAAGCCCCTTATCTAATATTCAGTAGACGGCTGAACTCAAAAGCACAAGCATCAAACTGAGAGCTACGAGAATGGTAAATAAGCTAACAGGAAGTGATGCACTGAGTAGAAAGTTAGCTACGCCGAAATAGTTGGAGTCAGTGTCTAATTCCTGTAGGAGACAAACCGCAAATAAAGGGTAAATGGGGTGGAGAGAGACATAATTGTGTCAAATGAACCGTGTTGGACTATGAGGCCATACAGACTATGAGAACTCAACTTACAATCGAGGTGGTCTTCCAGAGTTTAGAGATGTCTTTCGTGAAGTGTACACGAATGCAACCAATGCCGTAACATGGATAGCAGAAATACCACAGTAACCCACACTGTTGAAATGTGTAGACGTCGTTTTATTGGCTCCACTGTTTACATCCACAAAATGGTGTTCATATCTGTCGGCCAAGCACAAGCCTGTTTCGCCGATGCATTTCATGCCATAGCGTTTGCAGATTCCGGCTTAAAGAGCATTGTGGCTCGCGCAGAACCCTCGAAGCTTGAAGCACACCGGTGTCTAAAACATACCACGGTGCCTGAATGGAAATCACAAGATTATCATAATATACTCTTAACATTTTGTTTTCAGTTGGAGTCTCTTTCACAGTACGGCCACAATGATCAGTGTTTTCCCCTTAATACCCGACCCTCATATCCCTCACTCGTCTGCGTCACACGTTTTTCTGTGTGTGTAGTACACATACCCACCCATCCTCCACCATATTTACTCTGTTTCCATCCCACTTGTGTCTTTCCTATCGTGATTCACCTTTCTCACATTTCCCTCACTCCAAGACTTATTTCCAGTTTCCTTACACTTTCTTAACTAAGTAATTTCCTGTCACCTGAGCTATGGAGCCAGTGACAAACAGTTTAATTTGTATACTCTGAATTTAGACATCTCCATTACCCACTTTAAGTAATTTTTTTGTTGTTGTTTTTGTATTTTGACAAACGCTTTCTAGCGGAAACATCCCACTTCTCTTTTGCAATTGCGGTGTTTTAAAGCTGAATAGTTATCCATGCATCCATCCATAATGTGCCATGTCGATAAGCGTGGGCGGTCATGATTCGCCATTTCACTCGAGTAGTGGATCAGCTCAGTGTACTTGTTTCGACCATGCCACGTTATCAAGCCATCCAGGTATTTGCTTCTCAATCTTCCCCTTGTTCTCTTCCCTTCGATCTTGCCAGTTGTCACCAAGTTCTCTAATTTATTTCTTCTCATAACATGTCCACAACATTTTGACCGTCACCGTCTAATTTATCTAATCATTTACGATTTTCATTTGTTTCTTGTAAGACTTGGTCGTTGGTTTTTCTGTCAGTCCACGGTATTTTTTGCATTCTCCTCAGACACCACATTTCCACAGCCATCAGATTATTTTCAGCTTGTCTGCTCATTTTACATGCTTCACATCCATACAAAAGCACAAGTTCTATGTAGCACGTCACCACTCTTTTTCTTGTTACAAGTGACATCTTTTTATCGGTGAATAGATTAGCTGGGTTTGAGCTCTTAATATGAATTACTATACATTTACGTAGGATCACTGAACAAGATTAATGGTATGGCGCTGCTGTTTTCGAATACCACACCCTGTCATCATTTACATGTAGGTCAATACTTCGTTAGCTCTGAGGGTGATAACTTACTTAGGGTTTTAAATGGTACATACCAAATTGTGAGATGGGTAACGGCATTCATACTGAAGTTGTTCCTTTTGTGGGAGTTGTTGTTGTTGTTGTTGTTTGTCCATCAAGAATGATGATGACCATTCATTTCATCCAGTGGGGTTGAAGGTATGGAGCCGTGGGTTCTAAGATGGCTGATAAGGCCTATTTTGGCTCGAAATGTTCTTTGACAATGTGGGCAAGGAATGCTTGACGTTTCTGGAGGAGGATTTCCTGCAGTGGTTTTTCTGTCCTGCCTTTTCTTCACAGCTCTTGCAGTCCTGGTTGCCTCACATATGACTGCACCCTTGCGTAATGATGCACGCCACGAATTTCGGTCTCTGGCTGCAGCCTCCCAGGTGTCATGATGAATTCCAAAAGCCTTCAGTGAAATTTTCAGAGTGTCTTTAAAGCGTTTCCTCTGGCCACCTTGGGAGCGTTTACCACAACGCAGTTCGCTGTAAAAAATTCGTTTAGGGAGCCTGTGATCTGGCATGCGAGTCAAGTGACCAGCCCAGCGAATCTGATTCTTCATCAGTAGAGTGTGGATACTGGGCATGGATGCTCTTTCTAGGACTTCAGTGTCTGGAATCTTGTCTTGCCATTTAATCTTCAGTAGCTTCCTTAGGCAGACTGTGTGGAAGTGGTTTAATTTCCTAGCGTGTCGCTGATAAACAGTCCAGGTTTCACAAGCATATAGCAGTGTGGATAATACAACTGCTTTGTAGACTTTTAGCTTTGTTTGCAGGCTTATTCCAGTTCTGTCCCATACATTCTTGTACAGTCTGCCAAAGGCCGCACTGGCCTTGGAGATTCTTGCATTCACTTCGTCATCAATTGTGGCAGCTTGTGACACAGTGCTGCCAAGATAGGTGAATTTGTCCACAACACTTAGTCTATGATCATTCACTTTGATATTCGGCACAGTGTGATTATTCCCTGGAGCTGGCTGGTACATAACTACAGTCTTCTCCAAGTTGATATTGAGCCCAAAGTTGGCACAGGCATGTGAGAAAGCTGAAACATTATGTTGCATGTCCGCCTCTGAGTTGGCGTACAGAACGCAATCATCAGCAAACAGGAGCTCTCTGACGGTGTCGCTGTTAATTTTGGTTTTTGCTTTCAGCCTTCTGAGATTGAATAACTTTCCATCCATACGGTAGTTGATGTCTATTCCAATGTCGTCGTTCTCGAAGGCATTCATCAGCATGGCTGAAAACATGAGGCTGAACAGTGTTGGTGCCAGGACACATCCTTGCTTCACTCCATTGGTGACAGGAAAGGGCTCAGACAGTTCGCCATTTTCCTGTACTCTTGCCTGCATGCCATCATGAAATAGCCGCACTATTTGGACACTTTGTATGTCGACCGCAGTTAAGGGTACCCACCAACCGCGGCTAGCTGGTTAGGTAGTGATGGAGCAGACAATGTTTAGGGCACCTTTTCTAGCCCCTTCCTCATGCTTTGGAGGTGAGCAGGTGTGTTCCTATAGAGGGCTGCTCAGTCGCTCAGGGGGCTGCCGAATCCCACTGTTGCTAAGGTCAGTAGAAGACGACCATATGGCCTGAGCCGCCTGTGTGCAGGTCTGCGACTACGGCTGCCAGCGTACCCACGCCTGCCGCTTCACCGCTCGCCCATCGCCACAGGGCTTGAAGGTGATATATGACGTTGGATGAAGAATGACTTGCGCGATGACTTGGATTAAAGTGAGGGAAGAGTTGCGCAATTCGTCGACCTCACTCTCTCGCCTGAGTCCATCTGAGTCCAGTGGCAAGACAAGTCGAGACGATTGGAGACGAATACAGGTGCAGTGGATGACCAGGGCGCTCTACGTGCCTTGCCGTGCTCATTACGGTCCACAACGCTTTGCAGGTAAACGCCGTCTTGCCCGTTGAATCAGGAATGATTTCTTCCGCGCAGTCTGCCGAATCCTGTCTTCACATGCTGGGTAGGCATACCCTAGTTTACCTCTTGGTTTGACACCAAATCGGCTACCCTATGCCTGGTTTAGCCAGCCTCTCACAGCTGTTGCCCGGGGGGTGGCCGCTGTCGCATGCTGACAGCTACTAGGAGCCACAGGCACGAGCTGGGTGTCAGGCTTGGACCAGTGGGGGATGGGTCCTGAAAAGGACATGAGAGTCATCCTTACCAAAGGTGCTACCAATGCCTGACACCCCGTACCCCCCCCCCCTCCATTTGTGGGAGTGCTATGTTGATGAACTACGCAAAACTAGGCTGAATTGATCACACTATACAATATGCATATCCCGCAACCTAATATATGTTATTATTTGCAAACGATGTAACATGAAGTATGTTGGACAGACTGGTAGACGCCTTGCCGACCGCTTTATGGAATACTTTAGAGATATTATTCAAAACTCTGACAAACCTGTCCCTGACCATTTCAGTTCTTCTGATCACAATGGAGTCGACGATGTATGGGTCACAGTATTGAAGCCATGCCTCTCTATAGTGCATTCACATTTGTTTGCCTCGATATAAAAATCCATATCTCAGTAACCAACAGAGGGAAAGCTATGAGATTTAGCATATAACCTTATCATCATGTCCACCCAACAAAAAAAATTTTCTTCTGTAGATTGTACAGAAGATTTCAATGTTTCTTTATATGCGGTATATAATTTACGGGTCAGAGATTAAGTTCATAATTTTAAATGTATTACACCGTAGCCAGACAATCAGCGTTCAATGTTGAATATTCTACGTGTTTCACGGGATTGGCCTTTAGCCAAGAACCCCGCGCTGTTTAAACTGGGAGTATTCAGAGGTGTCGTCAAAATGTGGGTTATTTCATGAAACCTGATTTTTGTTTTTTTTAATCTTACCACTTATCGCTAACATTGAAATGTGTGAATATTTTTTCAATGGGATTGAATGCGAAATTGTGTATACACTTCAATGCATCGCTATGAAATTGTACACATATTTTTGTCAAGAAGCTGATGGCAGGAAACTGTTTTATACTATTAAAAATTCAGGAAAAAAACAAGTGGATGCATTGGGTTTGAGTCAACGGTCATTTCGTCGATGGGTGCAAGAATCTGGAATTAAACCACCACGCAATAACCAAACGGTAGGTAGAAAGGTTATTGTAGACAGCTTTGACAAAGATGTCATAAGGCATGTTATAAAAATGCTTTAAAACGTCGCTTAAAAGTTGACAGGGTCGACTTCATTGCACCGGGTTCTATCCCATATGGCTCGATCTCTTTCCACAGCGCGGAAAGCATAGCACAAAGCACGAACTCCTCAGCTTTAGCGACGACCCACAGAATTCTCCGAAAAATTTAACTCGTGAACCGAAGGATGCGGCCCGGAATCGAACCCACAACTTTTGGAGCCGGAGACAAAAGGCTTGATCACTTCGCTACGGAGACTCCTAAAATTATAAATATTTTGGATTTTATATCCAGGATTATCCAGCAATATAAAAATGCTGGATGTCAAAGAAACAGTGACTGTAAAAAAAAACTTAGGGTTTGGTTCAGAAAGAACAATAACATAGAGCTATCCAAAACGACTTTGTGGAAAATTATAAGGACATTATCTTCACTTTTAGAAAGTACAAGGGATGTAGAAATATTCTTTCCGAGCAACCGCTTTTAGGAGCCATGAGAAGCAGATGTGAAATAAGGGAAATGCGCAAAGAAAATTATGGCATAGTGTATTTGGATGAAATGTGGATCAATGCGCACCACACAAGTGATAAGGAATGGCAATCAGTGGATGGACAGATAAAGCGATATGTGCCCAGTAGTATAGGACAGCTTTTGGTCATGGCCCATGCTGGTAATACGCATAATGGCTTACAGCAGAATGCTGGGCTCGTGTTCGTATCAAAGCATACAGACAAAAGGGATGATCATAATAAGATGAATGGTAATGTATTTAGAGATTGGCTCGAGAATACTGTGTTTCCATCCCTAGATAGAACAATTATGGATAATGCATGATATCAATGTCGTTGCCCAAAAAGACAAAAATACCTACAGCATCGAGCACAAAGGGGGCAATAAAGATATGGCTCCGAATGGAAAACATACCATTTACAGAAACGTATTTCTAGCTAGAATTGTTGTCCTTAGTAAAACAGACGCCAAAAAGCAAGAAATATCAAATCGACAAGTTGATAGAAGAGCATCGTCATGGGTGTTTGAGACTTCCGCCATACCATTCTCAATTTAACCCTATAGAACTTGTGTGGGCTAAAATTAAAGGACAGGTGGCAGCTGACAATAATATATTCAAATTGTCTGACGTCAAGATACTAATCCAGTCCGCGCTATTAAATATTGATAAAAATTACTGGAAAAATGTGTGGACCATGTGTTGAAAGAGGAAGAGGACTATTGGAGAAAGTATAGATTGAATTTTAATGCAACCAAGAGCAAACATCAACCTACTGGAATTGTCCAACACAGATTAAGGTCTGAGCATATCGCAGACCTTAATCCACGTGCACTGCTTACTGGGATATTTTGCTCCAACTATTCAGACGAATTTCAGGCCCTAAACATTACAGCATCAGCACAATGTCAATGGCATCAGTTTGTATTCCACAGTGAATGAATTTTCAATTCCGCAAGCCCCTCAGCTATGACAAACAACTGGAGTGGTGGGGGGAGGCATCTAAACGCATTGAATATCAACAGAAGGGTAATATTGCGGTGGAAACTGACATATTGTGGCATAACAAGAAACGTGAGAGCAAACACGTTGTCCAAATTAGAGGGACAACACACGTGCATACGAATCAATCTATAAACTTCAATGAAAAGAGGACCAACATCTTGGTCGTTAAGAAGAAAGCCCACTGCAGAGACACTGACAACTATTTTCATAGTGCAAAACAGGTAATCATGTTCAGTCTCTGAACAGTAAACAGTAGAGTAGACAATCTTTCACGAAGACTCAAAGCGGGTCTGTCACCCATGTGTACGTGTGAACAAACTACACAGACAGCTGAACAGATCCTTAAAAAATGGACACATGATGACTAAATTTCGGTATCATTTCTGGTCACTTCATACGCACACTAACGCACATCTATTTGGAAGCTTTCACGAACTCAGTATAAAAAACTAAATGCACCCTAGTAACATGAATACTTGTGTACAAGTATTAACCAGCAGCTGAAGAAACAAGAAGGAAATGAAAAACAAGGTAAGAAATATATTCCTTCTACTTTCCTGTCAATTTACACATTATTTACCCCATGCCTCTGTAAATTCTCTGTCTTTACT
This sequence comes from Cepaea nemoralis, assembly GCA_014155875.1. Lineage (NCBI taxonomy): Eukaryota > Metazoa > Mollusca > Gastropoda > Stylommatophora > Helicidae > Cepaea > Cepaea nemoralis. The sequence continues at coordinate 94,708 of JACEFZ010015461.1, forward strand.
AATATTACACATTGCACCCCTCTCAGGAGTCTCCGTGGTCAAGTGGTCAAGCCGTCTGACTCGAGCTCCGAAGGTTGTATGTTCGATTCCGGGCCGCGTCCTTCATTTAACGCGTGCATTTTTTTCGGAGACTCCCGAGGGTCGTCGCTGGAGCTACGAAGTTCGTGCTTTGTGCGACGATTTCCGCGCTGTGGAAAGAGACTGAGCCAAATGGGATTAAAACCCGGTGCAATGCAATCGACCCTGTCGACTTGTAAGCTACTTCTTTTATTGCACCCACTCCCATACGAATCCGGATACGCCTTGTGTCGTCATCTGAAGTTGGCAGGGCATTCATTACTGTAAAACAAGTTTGTTAGCGAGAAATCACTAGTTTTTCACCAAAACATCAAAGAAATGTCGCCGCTTTCTATGAAATAAGTTGTTTTTGGACCTATCAAAGACATATTCCTGGGGTGGGGGTAAATATAAACGGCATGAACAATTTCATAACGATGCAACAGTTTTCAAAACAATTGATCGTGAATGACAGCAGTCATTTCTGGACAGACTATAACAACTTTATTAGGCTTAAAATTGAAACCCAGCTAATCAACTCTCTGGGATGCATCCATCCAGCCGGAATCAATACTGTTGTAGATGCAACTGTACAACTCTGCTGTCTTCCCCCTATATACTCCTACCTGACTGTTTACACACTTTTGGCCACACATTTCTTATACGGCACTTTTGCAGCTGAATTGTACTCAACCTTTTGAGAAAAAGAGCACATTTCAAAACCGTATTGAACACAACTGTTGTGCTTTCTTTACAACAAAGGAGCTGTGTTTATATATTATTTTAAATTTTCCCCCTGTAGATTTGTTATCCTATCCTGAAGAAGATTAATAGAATCGAAACGTCGTCATCTGTTGTGTCCTATAATACGTATTTTTATTTTATTACTTTATTATTACATGTTTGTTGATTGTTTCTTGTTTTGGGGTATTTTCACTCTGTTCCACTTTTATGGAGTGCATTGTTACAATGATTGTAAGGTACGTACACTGCGTCTGTGTATAGCATGTCTCATCTTTTCACAGGAACTACATATACTTAACTGTTTGTATTCCATATACAAGTGAAACGTGGTTTACATTCGCTTCAATGGATGTGATAGTTGCAATCTGACTGCACAAAGAGCTGAGGTTCCAGGCTTTTTTCCCCGCTTGCGTTGAACTCCAGCGTAGTCCGGACTGGACTAATTTTTACGAGTGGACTAGCTTTCCCTGTTACCAGTGTCCCTCGCCATCAGGAAAATCTATGACGTCTTTTGAGGTATTTGTAATTTACGTCACCAAGTCAAAGGCGAGAAGTCAACATTTTAGTGCAACCAACCGGTATAGGGGTTTTCCCGCTACCTCGCAACCATTCTCACCGGAAGTTTAAGATGTAAATATATAAATGCTTTAAAGCAGGTCAACAGATTAGATGGGTTTGCACCGCTGGCTGAGGTAGTGTGCACAATAAGTCAGATGGAGTCAGGATCCTTTAGGGTCATGTGTATCGCGTGGAAAAACAGATAAATCATCATGTCCTGGAGAGAATAATGCGGCAGGGAGTGACCACAGTATTTTGTGACCACTCAGTGCTCCAAGGAAAGGCCAGAAGGATACAAAGTCAGGCTGCATCAGGTATTTAGTATTGGAATTCCTCCTTGGTTGTTGGAGCTGAAGACGCGGTGCGGATGGGAATACCCGAGTGTTGTGATGTCGGTTCTTGACTCAACTCAACTCAACCCCTGGGGGGGGGGGGGGGTCAAATAGATAACCACCTGGAGGGTAGGCAGGCAGGCAAGCGAGATAAGTCAACATACTTCAAAGACAGCTTAAGTTCAATAACTGACCTCTATCACCGGGTGTCGGACTGGCAAGGCAAATCGTCTGTCTCCCGTTGGTGGCAAGGCATAGGGGATTCCCCGGTAAGACGCGTACTCACTGGCCGCTGTGAGAAGTCAGGATTTTCCCGCGGAATGTCCCAGCTGGGGTGTGCACTTCCGGGTCAGTTGTCTGGGCACAAATACAACACAGTGACAGAGCCACCAGGGTTGAGGAGAGGAGATAATGTAGCTGCATGGTTTAGATCAGCTTAAACCACATAAAACTGTCCCTTCTTGTTTATAGCTGGGTTGCGTACATTCTGGTGATAAATTATGTTCTGTTAGTACATGAAGAGCTAAAATAAATTAAAATAAGGAGATATCAGTTAGACACACACATCATTCCTTGGTCATGTGCTGATAAGAGAGGCACTGGAAAATACCATCACAACGGGAAAGCTCAGTGGGAAAAAGGTCATAGGCAGACCAAAAGAAATGATGCTGGATGGACTAAGATGGCGGCATGGAAGAATATCATAAACAGAGTTGATCAAGCGCGCAAAGGACCGAGAGCTTTGGAGAGACATGAACGTCTACGTCAGACGGCAAGGCACATTATGATGATCAGGTACACAAACCTGCATTGGGAATTAGACTTTCCGGGCCTTGGGCGTCCATTAATGTTTTCAAAAGAGAAGAAAAGTCATAATCAAGATCATGTGCCAAGCTGTTACGCAATGGCGGTCCCAGTTCACCATCTCACACGATCACCACAGTCGTAGATCAGCTCTGTGTTGTTGTCTCGGTTATGCCATGTGACCAAGCCTTCCAGATATTTATCTCGCTGCCTTCCCTTTCTTGCTGTCCCATTATTCTTGCCACTTGTCACTAACGTTTTTCAGTTCATATCTCCTTATAATATGCCCGAAAAAAAACCTTGACTGTCTTCGTCTAATTTCTCGAATCAATTTACGGTTTTCATGTGTTTCTTGTAGGGTTTTGTCATTGTTGTTTTTTTCTGTCTGTCTGTCTGTGGTATTCTTTGCATTTTCCTCGGAAAGCAGATTATCACTTTTATATTTCTCAGCCGCTCAGTTCATTGCCCATGTTTCACTTCTATTTAACAGTATAGATTCTATATAGCACTTCAACAATCTTTTTTTCTCATTGCTCTTTATCGTTCAGTATGTTTTCCATTTTATGGAAAAGTTACTTTGATAAATAGTAAAAAGAAAAAAAAACAATTAATTCCTTGTGGCATTGGTAATCATGTCTGTCCACAGCACTTTGTCTCGTGTGCTGCTTATCATGTATGATACTAACGTTCCTCCATGACATGATGTAAGACTGTCCTGCATCTTCCCTCTTGGTCTCCCCCTGCCTCTCCTCCCCTCCAGCTTCCCCGTTGTGAGGACCTACTGCAGATTTCCTCTTCTCATGGCATACCCTAAGAATGTGGACTGTCTTCTTCTGATGCGAGTAACCAGTTCTCTTTCCGAGTTAACTTCTTTCAAAATATCTTCATTGCTCTTTCTGTCCATCCAGGTGTTTTCATCCTTCTTCTATACAACTACGTCTACGTAGCTTCCACATATTTCCTCAATTGTCTTTTAATTGTCCATGATTCGCTTCCGTACATCATGAATGATTCAGTATAACTCTTAAGAACTCTTTTTTCAGTTCGTCGATTGACAAAGATAACACTGGTCTACACACATTTTGGTGCCTTAAATTGTATAAACGTTCTTAGGTAACTTTCTGTTGATGATTCCAAAAATGTAATCAGATATTTTTTTATCAGCTCTAGTTTTTGAAATAACTAAACACGACCTTCATAGTAGGTCAATTGTTGTGTACAAGCCTAGAAGTTAGGTGCCTTCAGTGGCATTTTGACTGTAATCTGCATTCATATTATATGTAATTACTGTGCATTTATTGCGTTCATATTAACCACCAAATATATATTAAAACTTTATCACTAGTATTTTTCATCTGTAGTCAACACACAAAAAGCTTATTTTCGAGGACTTTCAGGAATATTGATATGCCCGGAAGTCATGCTTATGGGTCCAACAGTAATCTACCATCATAAGCGCATCCTAAAGTCCCTGGAATCTCTTTTCCATTGTTTTTATATCTTGGTGAAATCTTTCACCTTGCTGCTCACTAAAGTCGCCAAGATTCTCGGGAAAGAAATGTGAATGATTATGGAGGCAGTGCAATTTTATGATCATGTTGCTACCAAGCTTACAAAAACTCTACAGCCTTTTTTCAGCTAATTTTGCTTTAAAATTACCCAGAAAGTTTTGCACAACTGTGGGCTTTGTTATGTTCATCGAATCAATAAAATTTGGATCGTTTATAAACTTTCTACTTTGAGGTCCATCAAGCATTCCAGGTTTAAGTTTTTCTATGGTCAATGTCAAAACCTTTCTGCATAAATAATTAAAACAGTTACCATCTTTGTTCAGTGCCTTAACAAATTGCTTCATCAAGCCAAGCTTTATATGTAATATGGTGGCAGCAGAACTCTTTTTAAATCAATGAGAGGCTTCTTGACAATATTTCTTCTCCAACTTTAAATACATCCCTCAACGGCCACTATTTTTGTGTATATTGAGTATCTGTTGCCCTGCTATTTGGTAAATCCCATTTGCAGTTCAAGCATTAGTTCATCAATTTAAAATCTACACAAACACATCCAGCTATGTTCTAAATACTTCCGTTTTGTTTTCAGAACCGAGCTTATTGTAGAATACTACTCCTTCATTGTAGTAGAATGGGCTATTGGAATTGAGCCATATTTGTTACCATTGTGTAAGAGAACACTTTTCTAACTTCTTTTAGAGCTGTCAATGTAACGTCTCCGGTCTCCCTGTTGAAGGGGTTAACGACGCTGTTCGTAATCCCGTATATTCTCGTAAGAAACACAGCTGCGCGAGATATGGCAGTGGATCGCGTCGCGTTGGTTACTTACGGAGGGTATGTGAGCCGGTCGTTCGGAAAGCAATGGCAACCTACTGAACGTAAAACTTGCCAAGACATGGACAGCAGCTGAAAAAGGCTGGTGTTGACTGCAATTTCCTGTAAATTATATGCGGAAAAAAATGAAACGTCGTATAACTTATACCCATTTCGTTTACAACACCTCCCACTTTAGTACAAAACACCGCTTGTTTTCTTTACAAAAGAATGGAAGACAACCTTGCTCTCTTCTGCGATAAAATGTGACCTTTGTTTCAGCAGTTAGTTGTTGTTTTTTCTATCAATTTTGAAGCCAAAAGTTCTGAAGATATCTTGGAGAGATATAAATCTCGGATTAGAGCATTCAGTTCACGCTGGTCGAAGCATTGAGCAGCTGGAAAATCAACTTCGAAATCACTATCACCATCACTTGTCATTCAACATGTCACTGCTGTTTCATCTTCTAGCAATGAATCCGAAATTTGACTGAAAGTTGGAATTGGTATGTGATCTCCGTATGGAATAGGTCGTCTAGCAGAATCTAAATCTGGATATTTCCATTTTGTGTGATATTTCCATTGATTTCCTTAATATTGACAACACAGACCAAATAGTCATCATAGTTGTTCTTGGGCTATCTCCTAACCATGAGAATTCCAAACTTTGTAAGGGACCAGGTAGCAATAGATTTTTAAGAGCTTGTTATAGAAAATACTGAAATGACTGTTTAAAAAAAAAAAACTATAGCTGCTACAGACAAATCAATGTTATATTTTAATTTATGTGGCCTCATTTATGCAACATCGGGTGTTAAATGTTTGGCACCAAAACACAATTTGTCTTAGTGCTGCGTAACTTACAGACAATATCTTCATCTTGTGAAATGCTGCTGTTGCTTGGGCTATTCTACATATAACGTCCTTAATACATATTCTGCCGACGCTGTGGCTTAGAGTCAGTGAACACGTTTCATAATTCCCCGACTCACCGAATCGAGGGTTGTATGTCAGCTGCTGACGATTTGGCAGTAGACTGTTCTGCATTGATTTCGAAGTTGTGGGCTTCGGTTATTTGGAAAGCAATGCAAACGGCTGAACGTAACATGTGCCTAGTAAATCACAAAACCGCCAGGGACGCAGAGGTGTTTCCAAGGCACCAGGGCCGGGTTATATACTGGCCAAGACCTATTGACGCGTCCTCGTCGAGCGTCCTGGGCAACAGGTCCTCTTGGGGTCCTGGCTAAAGTCAGTAGGATCGCCGATTCCTCCGAAGTCGGAGAGTGTCTGTCTGTACGGCGAGGAACCACCAGTCTGCACACCAATAAGCCAGACATGGGACAATGGATACTCACGCAAAACTCAGGTCCTGTATGACATCACGACTGATGTTGGACAACAGGATGCCTTCATCCGACATACAGGACTTCACGTTGGAGCTCAAGCCAACGAACACAAGCAAGCAAGAAAGCACAAAACCGCCAAAAATGTTGTGATTGATTGTTTCGTCCTGTATATATCATGCAACAAATTGTTGTAATACATCCTCCGTCTATTATTATGAAAGCAGCCAAATACTAAAGTACAATACTACACAATTTCAGGCTCTAAGTCCCCGGACACTGTACTCACAAAGAAAGATCAATTAGCACCACACGTACCTTAAACGAACCTTGTAATCTGCTAACTAATTGTTAGGCCTGGGATATGACAAGATGAAATAGTCCGTTTACCATATGCAAAGTGGCAGACAGTCCCCCAAGACAATGTGCTTTCTGAAGAGTCAACCAAGGGTTATATTCACCTGTCGCAGTTTGTCTATTTATGTTTGGTTACGCGTTTTGTCTATGTTTGGTTACGCGTACGTACTAACAGACACACATATATATATACACACTGTGGCAGCGCTATTCAGTTCTGGCGATATCTTATGGTAGCTCTAAGTACGTGTATGTGGTATCCGGGCCAAAAAACGAACCTTTACCCACAATCATGCCTTTCAATGTTAGGGACATGTCGTAGGCTAAAGGTTACATTTCTTTGCTGGGGTAACATTACAAGTGATTACTACAGCGGTTTTCGAAATGTTATCATTATCATCATTTTGAAAGGTTTAGAACTGCTGCTCTTAAACTTCCGGTGCCTTGATGGGCAGGTGGAGAGGTGGGGGAGGGGGCGTGTTCTACATCGCTCAGTTGGTCTTCAACGTTGGCTTCTAGACCTTGGAGTGGGACGTTTATTACAAGAACCAAAAAAGTCGGGGTGGGTTCGCCTGATGGCGACGAATACTGGTAATAGAGACAGCTGGTCCACACGCAAAAATGCTTGCTTGCTTGCTTGTGTTCGTTGGCTTGAGCTCCAACGCGAAGTCCTGTATGTCGGATGAAGGCATCCTGTTGTCCAACATCAGTGTGATGTCATACAGGACCTGAGGTTTGCGTGAGTATCCGTTGTCCCATGTCTGGCTTATTGGTGTGCAGACTGGTGGTTCCTCGCCATACAGGCAGACACTCTCCGACTTCGGAGGAATCGGCGATCCTATTGACTTTAGCCAGGACCCCGAAGGGACCTGTTGCCCAGGACGCTCGACGAGGACGCGTCAATAGGTCTTGGCCAGTATATAACCCGGCCCTGGTGCCTTGGAAACACCTCTGCGTCCCACACGCAAAAATGATTCCGGTGTAGAATACGATAGAATAGAGCGAACAACAAAAAATCATTTTCTTCTTCGTCATCATCATCATCATCATCATCATCATCATCATCATCATCATCATCATCATCATCACTATCATCATCGTCATCATCATCATCATTACCACCACCACCATTATCATCGCCATCATCAACATCGTCATCATCGCCACCACCATCATCATCATCATCATCATCATCACCATCACCATTATCGCCATTGTTGTACACCTTAATGCGTCAATCTCTTCTTCTCTTCTTGCGCCTCTCTTCTCCGAGAAGAGCATCAGCTCGCAACCAACTCATGCCAAGTCCTTTATAGACTTCCTCATGATTGGTTAAGTTTTGCAGCTGACGTTTTTTTTACCGGATGAGGGAACCAGTCTCCCACCAACCCTCCATAGTCGCCTATTACAACATGCGGAGCAAGTTGCTGGTTTTTTTGTGTTTTTTTTTATGTTGCATGTCTTTTACAGGACTTCTCAATCAATCCCATTTTTAAAAAAAAAGAAAAATTTTTTTGGAGGGGGGGGGGGGGGGGGGGGGGGGGGGAGGGAGATGGCTGTTTAAGATTTCTGAGGAAAATTCAAAGAATACCATTGACACACAGAACACCACTGAGCAAGTCTTGCAAGGGGCAAATGAAAATCGCAAACTGATTAGAGAAACCAAACGTAGACAGTCAATTTATTTTTTTTGGCACGTTATTAGAAGAAATAAACTAGGGGAACTTAGTGACAACTGGCAAGATTAGGGTGAAAGGGAAAAGAAGTAAATATCTGGATGGCTTGACCACATGGCATGGTCAAGACAAGAACACAGACCTGATTGACAACTCTTGTGATCGTGTAAGATGGCGAAACGTGACCGACCACGCTTACCGGCATGGCACGTGATGATGATAATTTTTTTTTCAAGTCTATTTTCTGTAGTTTGCCATTGCTAGCCAGATTACAGTGCTACTATTCTTTGCTGCTATTCTTTACTACCACTCCGCAAACGTCTGCTTTTCAATAAGGCCAAACTAATTCACAAAGTCCTACATCGGAATGCCCCAAACTACCTTTGGCCATTGTTTGAATATAATGCTAGACACAGTAAACGATTAAATATATTACACCTTCCGCAGCCTAGGATAGACTTATACAAAACAAGCTTAACGTACTCTGCAGCTCAGCTGTGGAACAATCTTCCACATGAAATAAAAGACATAATCAATCCCTATACATATAATCGCAAATTATTTGAACACTATCTCAGTACGGATTACCTTCCCCCTTAATAATAGAAGTAATAATATAATAAAACCCTAGTATAACAGCCAGTCCCCTTTTGGTAGGTCAGTATATTCCACATAGCTAATACCAGTAGTGCCACACCAGTTATTACTATTACTGAGTCGTGTAGTATTTATTTTTAATTTTTCCACATGCCTTTATAATACATATCTTTTATATTGTTGCTGTTTTCAGTTAGCCTTGAATGATGTGTGAATGGTATAATGTATGAAAGAGAGTGATAAAAGGGCAGAATGTTAGACGGGCCTGCGTGCCCAATTCTTAACCTTTCAAAATAAAGTTTTGTTGTTGTTGTTGTTGTTGTTGTTGTTGTTGTTGTTGTTGTTGTTGTTGTTGCTTGTCCTATGTGCTCCGGTAAGGGAATTCTCGAAAGTAATATTTATCTTTCATTTTATCAAATTCACATGTTACATTTATCAGCCTTCGTCTTCTTCTTCTTCTTCTTCTTCTTCTTCTTCTTCTTCTTCTTCTTCTTCTTCTTCTTCTTCTTCTCCCTTTCCTTCTTCGACGGAACCATGCACTACCAGTCCAACATGAGGAAATGTGTAAGCAAACCGTAGCCACAAGCATAAACACTCCTGAGGCCTTAACAGCTCTACCGCGTATCTTCCATTTTGGGGACCGGAAGTCCATCTGTCGTCGTATACTGTTAGTTGGTGGCTTTATTATTTGGCTACACCATTTAAATAAAAATAACCCCCACTTTAATCCTGATTTCTAAATTTCTGATTGTCTCCCTTCTTGATACATTGGGAATTCTTCTCAGAAATCTCATTTCCGTTGTTGTTATTTTTCTTTTCTCTTGTTTCTGTCATTGTCCAGGTTTGACATTGGTAGTATGCAGTTGGTAGGAAGATTGTGTTGTAGAGTGCTTTTTTTTAGTATCTATTGATTCGTGTTTGTTCTTTAGTACTGATTCAATTTGTCCAATTAAGTGGTTTGCCTTATTGCATCTATTTTCGATCTCGGCTTCTCATTTGCCGTTTGATTATATTTATTTTCGCGCTCGCTCGCTTTTAACACAAGCGTAGTCCATACACACTATTTATAGTAGTGACTGACTGAATTTTGCGCGTGGATTAGATTTCCCTATTAATAGTGTCCCTCGCCATCAGGCGAATCCACTCCAACTTCAGAGGTACATGTAATTTACGTCCACATAATTTTTGACTTGTCTGGTAATTGTCCATGATTCTTTTCCGTACATAGGATTGATTCAATATAGCTGTCAACGTTTCAGAACTAGGGGATAGATTAGACTCGGGTTCAGACAGGATGAAGTGCACTCACAGAACAAACATAACTCTCTCTTCGGACATTATCAATCTAATTTATTATAATGTCGATCTGTCGAACAGTCGTCTAGCACTTCTCTCAGAACATATCACATACACGTAGACAATGCATTTGACAAGGTATACATTATAGCATCTGTCTATCATAACCAATCACAGTATCTAAAGTAATCTCTAATGAACTTTAGTAAATGGTTCCTAGAAGCTAAACCCTTCCACTCAGTCCGATGTCCAGTCGCAGTCTGAGCCCTGGCTTGCGTCCCGTGAACACAGAGTGCTGGCGCACCCGAGCACCCCGTGATTGAGGCTTCTCACGCTTCAGGCGGGCTCAAGGGTTTAACTGCGCTGTAGAGGGTTTGACCTCTTGTTTCTCGAATGTTCGGACCCCGAACATTCGGACTATTAGTCTTGTCTCCCTTGTTGAGGCGTAGCCTATTTCCTTAGTTATATCCCTTTGAGACCTTGACAATACCTCTTAAGAATCTGTTCCTTAAACACTTTCGATTGGGAAAGATACATTGCAGAAAATATTCTTCATCTTGTGAAAAGTTGTTTTCGCAACAAACAAACGGGTAATATGGAAGAAGCTGCATGAGACAGCACAGAATAGGAGGGCTAGTCGGGAGTTGGTTGAGGGGTCTATGCTCCATTAGAAGATAAAAGGTGGAAGAAGAAGAAGTTACTTTTTTTAATGTTACATCAGCATCATCATCATCCTCAAGTATTTTAGATCCTGTGGCTGGTGGTGAAGTTTTCTGAGATCTCATTCAATACTTGTATGTCTGGCATTGCTCTCCTAATTCAAAATGTGTGACAGTCAGCAAGTAGCGGACCCTCTTACACGCCTGAAGGCCCCTAGGCATGTGGCGCCAGCCCCAATATCTTTGTAGACCAATCGGCACTCCAGGGGTGATGTGGTTAGTATCGCATCGGCCGCCTTTATTTCCCAAGATATTCCAATGTACCCATTTAAGGCTGGGTTGACCTGATCAACGTTGGAAAATTCGAATCCAGTATTCTATTGTTCTTCTAAAAGTATGGCGAGTTCGAAACATGCCAATATGGTCTCATAACTCGTCAATGGGGAAATGTCATATGTATCTCCGCTCGGTAGAGGGTGAAAAATAAAAACACCACAATGTGGCTCTGTTGGTCGCATATCCACGTTGATAAGTAGTCACTTCTACGATAGTCTTTGCTGTAAGAGAGAGTACCATAGAGTAGCGAACCCATTTATTTTGGTAGCCACAAATGTTGCTTCAGACTGAGGACATAGTCCACGGCCATATGATGTGGAAACAAGGGGAAACTGATCTGAAGAGTAATGTCGTATTTTATTTTATAATATATGTCGTCCCTGGGGTGAGGGGAATCAACATCGACATCCTTTTAACCCCATATCACTATCTTGAGGATCTTCTTGATTTCTGTCCACAAAACCCCGTCGGTCCCTGGATCCCTCCCTCTCTCTCTCTCTCTCTGTCAATACTGTATCAAGCCCCCTCTCATTCTTTTCCCAAAACACACTAAACAACACTGGCTCTAACAAAACAACAATTTAGTTTAATAGAGAAAAGTGTCGTGTATGTGCAAAGTGTATGAGTAGAATGTCTGTCGTATAATCTAGTAGTGTATGCAGAATCAGACCGAACAGCCAAGGAGCACAGTCTGCTTCATCATCGTACTGTCCACACCACAACACCATATCAGGGACAGAAAACCTCACCCAAGTGATGTGTCTCTCAGGCCACGTGTCGACTTCTTCAGATAGCTCGTGAACAATCAGGATGCTTGGTCTTCAATAGTGGAAACAGTCCAATATTGATCATCGATCTAGCACACACAGTGTAACTACTCTGTTCATTAAATGTTCTGTGATCAGAGAATCCTACAAATATCGTTAATGTCACTTTGGAAAACCTAAATGTTCGTATGTCACTTGTTGTAAGATTTTCCCAATATTAACACACAATGTTACTGTTCCAGGTAGTTATATCTATTAGTGTTCCTGATACAGGTGTTATTTACAGTGTCCTGAATTTTCTGTGATGTAACTATCACTTAAGAAAACACACATATAATCATCATGTCCCGCTCAGCAGAGGCCAGATTCCTGCAGACCATCTGGGTTACGGGCCCAGTGCAAAAGACTCTCAGTAAACTCTGCTTTCAATACTTGAGCCATCACTTTCTATGACTTTGTTGCTAGCTTCTTGGTAGAATAACGTGGAACAATTGAGTGGAACCTGTTGAATAGAGAACACACCTGGTGAGAGCAACTCGATTCTGACCTTTATTAGGTGAGTGAATGCCACCGGCCGCACTCAGAAAACATAACAGAGAACCAAACTCTATCATAAGGCCGAGGAGCTCATCACTTCGGTCTGAGTCATGGTAAGACCAGGAAAGACTAAAGGAAACGGGCAGAAACCCAGCAGATGCCCTACTGGAAGATCATACCATTTTACATTCCCTTCATCTCCCCAACCATCCTCAATCTCTCTAAATATTATCCCACTACATTGTCCTTAACTCCCTGAGTTAAATGATATCTCACACCAGCTAGTTTAAGCTACGCGATAGGCTACTGTTGCCGACGCTCTTATAATACGTTCTATCACCGCACAATACTGCACTCTATTCCTAAGTATAAACTAAGTGAGATATGTTTAATAGAATACAATATAG